>CAUYQG010189122.1:0-33871 GCA_963574415.1 Tarsius wallacei | reverse complement strand
AGAAGTGTTTCCTTTTCTCCACACCCTCTCCAGCAACTGTTATTTTTTGAGTTATTGATAATTGCCATTCTGACTGGAGTTAGGTGGTATCTCAGTGTGGTTTTGATTTGCATCTACTTGATGATTAGTGAGGTTGAACTAATGTCTGTTGGCTGCTCAGATGTCTTCCTTTGAGAAGTGTCTGTTCATATCTTTTGCTCACTTTATAATGGGGTTGTTTGTTTTTTTCTTTTCAGCACGTTTGAGTTCCTTGTAGATCCAAGATGTTAAACCTTTGTCAGACTTGGAGTTGGCAAATACTTTTTCCCAGTCTGTGGGCTGTCTCCCTGCTCTCTTGACGGTTTCTTTGGCTTTGCAGAAGCTTGTCAGTTTAATGAGGTCCCACTTGTCTATCTTATCTCTTAAGGCCTGTGTGTTTCGGGTTTTGTTCAGGAATTGGATGCCAGTTCCAATTTCCATAAGGGTGTGTCCTGCATTTTCGAAGGTTCTTATGGTTTGAGGTTTTACATTTAGGTCTCTGATCCATTTAGAGTTAATTTTGTGTATGGGGATAGATAGGGATCTTGTTTGAGTCTTCTGCATGTGGTCCGTCAGTTTTCCCAGCACCATTTACTGAATAGGTTCTCCTCTCCCCGGTGGTAGGTGGTGGAGGTTTTGTCGAAGATGAGTTGGTTGAGAAATTGAGGTTTTGCTTCTGGAATCTCAATTCTATTCCATTGTCTATATGACTGTTCCTGTACCAATACCAAGCTGTTTTGATTATTGTAGCTTTATTATTATTTATTATTATTATTATTTGAGTTGGAGTCTCACTCTGTCGTCCAGACTGGAGTGCAGTGGCTGCTCCCGCCACTGCAGCCTCGACCTGCTGGGCTCCGGTGATCCTTCTGCCTCAGCCTTCCAAGTAGCTGGAACTACAGGCGTACGCTACCACGCCCGGCTAATTTTTGATTTATTGTAGAGATGAGGTCTTGCCAAGTTGCCCAGATGGGTCTTGAACCCATGGGCTCAGGCAATCCACTCACCTCAGCCTCCCAAGGCACAGGATTACAGGCTGAGCCTCTGAGCCCGGCTATTGTAGCTTTATAGTAAAGTTTGAAGTGTGGTAATGTGATACCACCTGCTTTGTTTTGTTTTGTTTTGCTTTAACAGTGTTTTGAGTATGGAGAATTCTTAGGGGTTTCTGTTTATAAGATCATGTCATTTTTCAAACAGATAATTTTACTTCTTCCTTTAAAATTCGGATGCCTCCTGTTTCTCTTTCATTTCTGATTGATGTAGCTAGAACTTCCATTACTAAGTTGAATAGAAGTTGTGGAAGCAGGCATCCTTGTCTTGTTTCTAATCTTGCGTGTGGCGAGGGCAAGGGCTCCAGTACTGAGCAGCCGCTCTGCTCCTGGCAATTGGGGCCAGGGGTGGGTGCCTGGAGGCGGTGGCCCGGCCGGCAAGCCTGCTAACCGGGTGTGCGCGCGAGCCGGGCGGTGGGCGCGCGCAGGGGTAAGGCGCTTGGGAGCTGTCGCGCGTAGCCCACAGCTGCCACTCGCTGAGGGGGCGCCCCGATGGATGTGCTCTCGCCTCCCGGCATAGGGCGTAGGGGAACCTCCATGGCGGCGCCGACGGCGGCGGCTCGGCGGCGGGGGTGCCGCCGGTACTCGGGGAAAGAGACGCGGGCGTCTGAGCAAGGCCAGACGCGAGAGCCTCTCCTCACGCGCCTCCGGACCAAGCGCCCATGGCCGCTTCTCTCGCCCGCCTCTCTCCTCGCATCTGCCCAGGCCGCCAGCTCCCGCCGAGCTCCCGCCCAGCCGGTGGCTCAGGTCCTGGCTGCCGCCCCCGCGGCTGTTCCCGGAGCTCGTCCGGAAAGCGCGCCGGGCCGCGGGAGTTCGGCGATCACCGCTGCTTGGGGGAGCGAGGGGGGCGGGGGGGGGGGGCGGAGGGGGCGGGGGACGCATATGTGCGCGCTGTGAGCAGCGGTGCCAGCGGGGCTGCGCGGAGGCAGTTCGGAAGAATGACTCTGGAGTCCGTCATGGCAAGATGCCGGAGCGAGGAGGCCAAGGAAGCCCAGCGGATCAACCAAGAGATCAAGCGAAGCAGCTCTGCAGGGACAAGCGGAACACCACGCCTGTCAGGAGCTCAAGCTGCTGCTTCCAAGGACAGGAGAGAGTGGCAAGAGTACGTTTATCAAGCAATTGATGTCATCCACGGGTCGGGATACTCCGATGAAGACAAAAGCTGCTGTATCAGAACATCTTCACGGCCATGGAGGTCACAGTCAGATCCATGGATACACTCAAGATCCCGTGCACGTGTGAGCACAATAAGGCTCATCATGCACATTAGTTCGAGAAGTTGATATGGAGAAGGTGTCTGCTTTTGAGAGTACATATGTAGATGCAATAAAGAGTTTATGGGATGATCCTGGATTCCAGGAATGCCATAATAGATGACGAGAATATCATTTATCTGACTCTATCAAATGCTGTCTTAATGATGATCACGTAGCCAGCCCTGGGTGCCTGCTTGAGCAACAAGCTCTGCTTAGAGTTGAGGTCCCCCTAGAGGGATCATCAAATACCCCTTTGACTTACAAGTGTCATTTTCAGAAAGGTGGATGTAGGGGGTCAAAGGTCACAGAGAAAAAATGGATACACTGCTTTGAAAATGTCACCTCTATCATGTTTCTAGTAGTACTTAGTGAATATGATCAAGTTCTTGTGGAGTCAGAAAACGAGAACCGGATGGAGGAAAGCAAAGCACTCTTTAGAACAATTATCACATATCCCATATCATTCTCTCAGACCTGGAAACGACAATACAGAAATTCATATGGAAACATAAACAACCATGCATAGCCAAAACAATCTTTAGCAAAAGAAACCAAGTGGGAGGTATCATACTTCCAGACTTTAAACATCATTATAAGGCTACAATAATAAAAGCAACCTGGTATTGGTACAAGATAAGACATATAGACCAATGGAACAGGATATAGATTCTGGAAACAAAGCCTCCATTTCTCAAATGTGGATTTTTTTGTAGACATAATATTGTTGAGCTTTGTTTTATTATGCACCATCTAAATTACTGTTTTAGAATTGGTGTGTTTAGAACAATTATGATTAAAGTGCTTATTGATATGTTTGGATTACTATGTCCCACATGTGTTAGTTTTTTATTTGCTATTGTAGTATTATCTTTGGGGGTCTATTTTTTGCTTTGTTTTTTCGTGTTCTAACTGGTAATTGAGTGGAATTTTATTTCTTCTTGTCACTTAGGATGTCCGTTAGACTTATTAGATGTATTTTTTATCCTTTTACCTTTATTAGGTGTTACTGTTAAGTTTGAAATAGATATTTATAAGGAAGACATGTCCTTTGTCAAAAAACACTACACCACTTCCAAGGATGTGTGGGCATCTTCCAACAGACTACTTTCAGTCCCCACTCCCATCTCCTATACAATTTTCATAATTTATTTATCTATAACCACCAAATCTATTTTTCTGTTTTTCAATTTTCCTTTATTTCTATTATTATTGGGAACACACTATTATCTATTAGATAAGTTAAGAAGGAGATAACTTTTGCCTTCATTATTTTTCTTTTTTAATGCTGTTAGTTACAATATGTAGGTCCAAGGTACTGACTGATATTACTAGTCTTCTCTCTAGGGACCCTCTTTTAATATTCTTTCTAGTCAGGTCTACTAGTGACACTTTCCCTGTATTCAAGTTTGTCTGAGAAAGTCTATTTTTCTTACTCACTTTTCAAGGATAATTTTTCAGGCTTCAGTGTTGAGGGTTGATATTTATTTTCTTTTAACATTATAATTTATTTTACTTTCTTTCTGATGGCAAGGCTTCCGAAGAGAAATCTGATGCAATTTTGACCCTTCTTACTCTAAAGGTAAACATTTAAATGCCCTCTATGCTTCTTCCAAGATGTTTTCTTTGTCTTTGAATGTTGTAGTTTGAATATTACATATCTCTATGAAGGATATTTTATTCTGTTCTAAACTTCTTGGATATGTGATTTGATGTCCATTATTTACCATTCTTCTACCCTAAATTTATCACAAACTTGATGTCCTTGCTTCAGATATTATGTTGATCTGCTAGGGAGTGGTTTCAATCTGAGGTCTTATCCCCAGTGCCTTAAAATAGATCCTGTTCAGACATGTTATAACAAGTTAGTATGAGTCCATTTTGGTGCAAAAAATTCAAAATCCATGCATCATCTTCCATAATAAGTATTTTCCTTGAACTTTTAGAAGACCCTTCATATCCTACAAGATAACATTGTAAGTTATGGTTTCTTATATTTAAAAAATCCTAACCATTAAGTAATTGGTGATCCCACTGGTCTTTCTACTTGCTCCTGCCTGTGAGATGGAGGTAACATTTGCAGGAGCCTGGTGTGAAGAAAAACCAATATCCATGACTACCTGTTTGCCATCCCTTGATGTGTGTTCTTATAATAATATTATTTTATGTGACATTTTGATACTGCAATGATGTTGCAATGACTTAGGAGGTTTTGGGCATCTGATCCCCAATTACTCCTTTCAAAAGTGGAAATAAGTTTCAGTGGTCAAGAAAATGTGTTTTACATGGTGTACATCTTGGGTTCTGCCTAGATTTTTGAGCTGCATTTCTGTGATGTCTTTGGGTTTGGGAAACAATGTTTGCTTTTTCTTCAAATGTTAGCTGTCATTTGTGTTGTTGCTTGTAAATTTTCTCTAGCCATCTCCCACTCCCTCTCTGACTTCAACAACCCTTGTTTCTGTGGTCTGGTTAAAACAGAGGAACTGATTTGTTGAAATTGCTTACTAATTCAGCAAACATCCAACTCCGTTTAAAATTTGGAATTTTAAATTCGGAATTTTAAATTTGGAATTTTCTCGTGAGATATCGAGGCATATGTTACTGCAAAGGTTTTGCCTTCATTTTTTCTTGGAGGCTGTTAATGCACACTCCTATTTCCTAGCTTTAGCTTATTTTAAACATTGGGTTTCACACACAAAAAAAATATAATTGATTGGTTAACATAATTATTATATATCTGCCATTTGCATTGCAAAAATTACATAGATTGGTATTTATTTAATAGAATGCAAACAGATCTTTGATTGTAAACATGTTATCTAACTATAAGAAATAGCTGATAAAGGATCAATCCTTAAAGAGGAGATCCTTTTTATCCTTTAATAGTTTAAGTTGTATTGTAGTGGTGGAAGGAAAGCTTCCCCTCTTCTCTCTAAAGTTTCACTACTGAAATAAAGTGACAATAAACAATAGTCATCTTTGCAGGAGAAAAAACATACAGATTTTTGATATGAAAAAACGTGGATTCCATACAGAATATGAGACCGCAAGAAGGGCAAGATGGTTGAGATTTAAATAGCACTCTCCTCCTGCGGGAGAGGGAGATGGATATTAAGGCAATGTAATTGTGCAGTCAGTGATTTTCAAGGGACTTGAATGAGCCCATAGAAAACAGTTGGCCTGGGATAAGGTTCTCTGAGCTCTGAAGGTGGCAACAAATTACAGGAAAGTAAGGGGCAGAACTGCACCGTGGGTACAGCTTGTTTTTAAGAAGATAAAATCTCCCATGTAATCTTTTGGTGCTGCCCTCAGATGATTAATGGTTAGTCTGTCTGGGCGTGATGATAACTTTCATTTGTTCTCTTCTCCAGTGATTAACCTTTCCTGAATATTCGATGAGATTCTTAGTGAGGGAATTTTAAGACAATTGAATTTCCTCTCGAGGGTCTTCCTTTATTCAGGCAAGGAAACCTGAGAGAATGACCCTTTATGTGACTCCAGAAGAAAGGATCAGAGATAGAGAATGTGGGGAAAGATCAGAAGGAGACCTTTGTTCCGAGGCTTATTTCTCAGGCCTAGAAATTACCTGGGTGACAGAGTGAGACACCGACTCAAAAGAAAAAAAGAAAAATAAACCACCTTTCATACAAAGCCCTCAGCATGCCAGAGTGCCAACACTATGAATTCATGATGTTGAACTCAAAGATTATCATAATATCAATGAAATTTGATTATTTTTCAGTAGTATACATATGTTTATGTTAATACATTTTGACATGAAATTGAATTTTGTTTCTTTTCTAGATCAATTTTGTGATATATCAAGGTAAGAATTTTAGGTCACTAATTTTTTTGCAATACTTTTTCACTGCTAGTGGTTTCGTATGAGTTCTACTTCAACAAAGTGTAAATAGAGTGAATTTTGATGTTTTGTTGACTTTCTATTTCTTAAAAGTTACTCTTCTGGAGTTGAAACCTAAAAGACAATGTAAAGGGTGTTATTACTTAATGAGATATTAGGAAAATAAGAGTCCAGAAGTATAGGCAGAATAGGATTAAGGTTGACCCTGGCACAGAAATGGTTAGGAAACAAGTGATGATATGAGGACTTGGGAAGGAGTACATTGGCATGACCTGGCACTTGGAGAAATGGAAAAATGATAAAGGCACCACCTGAACCTACCAAGAAACTTAAGGCTTACCAAAGAGCCAGATATTGCTCAGCAAAATATATGTCATACTACAGGTTTATAAACATATGTAATGAGTGTTAAGCAATGAGAGTCATTAATGCCAGTAGAGAATGCATGGAAATGAACTTGCTGTAAATTGTGGAGAATGAATTCTGTTTATTCTTCCTAAACTGTGAAGATTAAGTTGTGTTGTCTGTTGAGAGACAGAATCGCTGTCAGGCATATAGTAGGCTCTCAAATGCTAGGGTTTGCTACCATGAATTCAGCATTGCTGGTGTTGAGAAGAGTGAACCCTGGAGTTCAGAGTCCCTGTGATGGACTAAGAGTAGATAAGATTGGGATCAGATGAGAGAACTGAGTGCCTATCAGAGGGTTCTGGAATTATGGACTGTGTTCTAGGTGCTTTACATCTGTGACACTCTTGAAGATGGATGCTTCATATATGTTGCTTACATTTAGGTGGGTGGTGATATTCTCATTTGAGATGAAAAAGCCTGTCTTAGAGGAATGATTTTTACCCAGACTTTGAGAGACTAAACAGTAACTCCAAGATTGTACTCAAGTGTGTTTAATTTCATAAAACATGTCAAAGGAGCCTCTACTCTGTCTCTCAGAAAGGACAGCCTGCTGGGCAGTAGGAAGCCATTGCAGAACCTTGAGTAGCCAACCAATTGATACTCTGAGTGTTCCTTTCATGAAATTGAAATGATTGGCTGGAAGTGGTCAAATGTGCCAAAATGAAGGGCTTTTAAAAAGGAAACTGTTTATTTGTCTTGATAATTGGAGGACAGAAGTGTTATCAATAGGGTGTTGTTTTTTCTAGCATATGTTTTATCACTGATTATGATACAACTTTTTGAAGCCATGGAATTTTCCAAGAATAGTGCCTAAGTTTGGGAGAGAATCTAGATGAAGACAAATATTTGGAAAATTTTAGAGAGGGATATTATTGAAATAGGATTCTTATTTTCATATATGATTTCTTAGATGTCAAAAGTAACTAATTAAAAATGTCCTTGACATAAAAATAAAGCTAGAAAGTTATTTTATGTTCCTATTGCCAGATGATGAGTGATTGCTGCTAAAACTTTGGGATAATTCAGTTTCATTGTGTTTTCTTAATTTTGGAAATTGTTTTCAACCTTCTCTTAGTTGAACTACAGCAAATTTCTGAGAAGATCAAGAATGCCATGGAAGAAAACACAGAACTTTTAGAAAAAAATATTCATTTGGGAAGAGAAGGTATCATACACAGTACTATCAATTCATCTTTTCCCAAGGTTTCATTTAAAATAATTTTCACCTCCTTTTGTTCAGTTATCTTGCCATCTCTTCTTGGACCTACTGTCTTTTTTCATATGTTCTGTAAACTGTCCACATTCAAAGTCAGCCTCATACCTGTAATGTACTGCTATCTTGTTTAAGAAGTGACACTAATTATGATAGGCTTTTTTAGCAGTATGTTTGAATCCTGATTTCTTTACTAATAGTTATTTATATCAATAAATCAAAGAAATGTTTTCAAGAAAGTAAGAGGCAAAATAAGATTCTTTTGAAGGAGCACTTGAATATAAGAAAAAAAAGCTTTTTGTTTTTCCTGAATTACATTCCAAAAATAAAAGTAAAACTAATAAATAATTTGTACTGCTTTAGTATGTTTTATTGAAGGATAATATCTAAACATTTGAGAAGATTAATAAAATTGTAAATGACATCATTCAAATTATACATGTCAGGCTTCAATTTGAGAGGTGTCTGTATACCTAAATTCCCAACTATGTTTTGCAAACTTTTACCATAATTTGGCTTTGGAGTCTTTACATCCATTGGGTGAATTGGGCCCCATGTTTTCTTTTGCTTTTATCACAGTAAAAGAGTGAGTGTCTCTGTATTGAAATTCTTCTGAACATGATCTGGGATTGCAGCACTAATACCACAATGACTTTTTATATTTGAGGGAGTAGAAAGTACATTTCATTTGTACAACATGAGAGATCATTACATCATTCAGAACTGTCCTTCCAGTTACGTTAGGAAAAAAACAGAAAATATCTGAACAATGAAGAAACTAACTAACAAAGTTGAACAGTCCCTGCCCCACTGGATGGTGAACTGAGAATTTTGCATGTGAATAGGGAAACTGAGAATTTTCCATGTGAATATTTCACTTTTTAAATATTTGATTAAGAAAGCCATTCCCTTAAGGAAAGTTCACTTGAGCCGATTGACTTGAACACCTTTGCACAGCTCTACTTTCCCCCTTGTCATCCAGTCATCTATTTCATTATCTCCTAAACTGGCAGTTCATGGATGCCACCAAATATTCATGTCTCAAGGTGTGTCTTTTTTTGGTCATCTCTTTATGTGCATGACATTTGTCCTAGCCCCACCCTGGATCATCTGCTTTTCCATGCACTGTAGCAGGTGTTGTGGGATATGTGTACATGTTGTTTAATGTTTTGCCCATATCATCTGGTGCTTTTATTGAGTTGTATCTATCATATGTTCTGATTTTGGAAAAATAAAATTCTACAGATAATTTGAAACTGGTGTTATAATGAACAGCTCAGGACTTTCAGGGATAAACCACCTACATTCCGGGCAGGATTTTCATTGTATATGTTAACTTTGATGGGAAACAAATATTTCATGTCAAAAAAGACTGAAATCATATGGACTTTTTGTTCCTGGGTTTTGAGTCATTATTGTGAATGTTTCATGTTAGGTTCAAATTCTCTGTAATAAATTTGGTGTGAGAGAAGGTCAAGTGTAATCTGAAGATGAGAAGGAATCCTAGGAAAATACTTCAGTGAAGATCAAGAAAAAGCAGGTAACAAAAAGGAACTCCAGAGATTTTATACCTTTGAGAACTGAACGCAATTACTTGGTTATCACATTTTTAAAAATTGGTTACCTCTGGTAAAATTTTTGTGAGATGATAACTATCCAAACCATGTTTAAGTTCAGTAGTGTTTAGCGTGTTCACAATGGAGTGCATTCATTTTTAAAAAATATATTTTCTCAAATCTGTCTTAAAGTCAGGAGATGTGAATAATGTATTTGAGGATTCAGATCAAGGAGTCTGAGGTCCAATAACTGTGTCCGGGAGGTAAGCTATTTGTGGGGAGGAAGCAACCCTAGTAGGTAAATGAGTTGGCCTTGGAGGGGAACACAGACTCCATGCCTTCAGGATCTCTCTTTCTTCTCTCCCTACTGTAAGCAAGGTCTCACATTCATGTGCATGCACAGAAAGCAGACCATTTTATGCATTCCAGAATTAAAAAGAGCTTAGAAGACTATGGTGATGTATTGAGGTCTCAGAAAGCCAAAAATGAAGCTGAATTGAAAATGCTGAAGATGAAAGTAGACTGTCTTTATAAAATCTACAAAGAGAGATGACAGAGCAGTATGATATTTATGTGTTCAGTGATTAAGTGCTATTGTTGAACCCTGTATCAACCAAAGAAGACAATTGTAATTTTCTTTACAATCGTTTCTGCAATATTTGGGTCTCATTCAGTAGGTATTGAGTTACATTTGCCCTTCCTGCCTTAATTCCTCTTTATTCTTCTACCTTTCTAATTTATTTTCCTTCATATCATTTTGTTTGTCATTTATTTGGGAGAAGAGAAGGTACTGGTACTAGTGTTGCACAGTTCAATATTGGATTACCTCTGGATCAATTTTCACAGCCCTTTAGGTTTTGATCCTGTCACATTGTATTGTCCTGTCACACGTCTACGTGTTTTTTGTTAAATGAAATATCTATTTGATTAAAATATTTAATTTATTTGAATAAACAAAATTAAAGAAAAAGATAAGGCCTATTACCATGTTATCTTGCTGCAGAAAAGATTGGAGTTTACTCTAACTGTCCCCTTATTTCGGTCAGTCAGCAATTGAAATCACTCACTGCATGGTATTCTCTAGGGAGACCACTGCATTTTCTGTTCATATGAATCCCTTATAACTTCTGGGTCTTCTAAAAGACCAGTCAATATAACTAAGGGAAACTTCTTTATCAGTCTATGAACTCTACACATTTTTCCTTCTAAACCCCTGATTGTGTGTGAAATCTGCTCAACTTATATTCATCTCAGTTGTCTCTTTTGCAATTCTGTGACAAAACAAGTGGAAATTGGCCTCGATTCGTATCAACCCTAATCCTGGGCTTTCTTATTCTCTACCTTGGTCTCATGCTTTTTTAAAGCCATGCTAGCAATCAGATACCTTCAATCATGTGTTGAATACTCTGTCCAGTGTTTCTGAATGTTTTCCAGAGAGAGCAGTGTCTTCAGATGCACTCATCCATATACAAAAGCAGAAATCTTCACTGCTTCCCTCTAGACTCTGGTTTTGTGTTACTTCTTCCTATGTGCGTGACTTGGTTAGCTGTTTCCTTAATGGCTTCTTGTTTGCCTCGAACTTTGAACACCTTCAGGATGGGAGGGTGCCTGTTCCCTTTTGTAATCACAGCATCTCACAACACACTCACTGCATTAGGCCCCTCCAGAAAGCATTTGCTGAAGGATTTCCTGTGTGGTCAGGAACAGAATATAAGCACCCTCTTTTGAGTGAATTTATGCTTGTTTTCTTGAGTTCTATTAATTTTACATATCGTCCATATTAATCAAGGATCTAGTGAGAATTTTTGGATCCAGATCACAAATAAAGTAGTCTGAGGTCAACACAGTAAAATCGACACCTGACTTTTCCTGCCTCTACTCTCCATGAACTCAGCCTTCCAAAAGTAGATGGATGCATAGGTTGTTGGTTTTTCAGTTGTAATATGATTCCAGAAGGTAACCTCTGGAGACTGAAGCCATTGAAATATTGCTTACTCAGTAAGATTTGATATTTTCATCAACCAGGATCATCAAAGTAGTTGACAAGATTGCCACCCCGAGAAAAACAAATGTCCAGAAGTGACCCACAGGGTTAGCACCATGTCCTAAAAGGTTCTCTCTCAGGTTATTGTCTGGATCCTGGCACCCAGTCTTGTGTGAGGAATAGGTTTCTGCATGGGAGGAATCAGAAAAATAACTATCTCCTGCTCCATACTGGTGAATTTAGTAGTCATGAACAGATCAGGTTTGGATTTTTATAATGAGTTTTCACTGACTCAAGAACAAGATTAATCCCAGGACACACAGTGCATCACATAGGTGCTTTTTGTATTTCTTTATTTACATTCTAATGAATAGATGCAGAGAGCTATGAAAAGAGCTCAGATGCAGAGGACTTGTTAGCAGACCACAGTTTGATATTTCTTTGTCGCTTGATGAAAGCCTCCATTTCTACCTCTGATATAATTGTCAGACTGTATAATAATTGGAGGTTGGCAGGGGTCTTTGAATCATGACCTTCAGCTGCTAGGAAGGAAGAAGGACAGAATCCCAGAGGCTACTGAATAATGTGCATGTCTTTCTCATCTCCGGAAGCTGAAAATGAAAGAACGTGAGCAGACAAAAACAGAGAGGTGGCTGTCAGAGACAGAGACACACCTGAAATTGGTTGAAGCAGAAATCCAGACCTACACGTGAGTTCAAAGACTCAAAACAAACCTCTCAGGAAACATATTTTTAATACAGTCCTCTTGATCGGCAGCATGGTTGGTTCCATGTTTTTGCTATTGTGAATAATATTGAAACAAACAAGCAAGTGCAGGTGTCTTTTTCATAGAGTTATTTGAATTCCTCTGGGTATATTCCCAGTAAGGGGTTACCAGGGTCACATGGAAGATTGATTTTTAGATCTTTTACTACTTGCCAAACTGTTTTCCAGAGACTGCACCTGTTTACACTCCCACCAGCAATGTAGAAGTGTTCCCTTTTCCTCCATCCTCTCCAGCATCTGTTGTTTTTTGAGTTATTGATGATGGCCATCCGGACTAGAGTTAGGTGGTATCTCAGTGTGGTTTTAATTTGCATTTCTTTGATGACTAGGTTCTTATAGTTTGACATTTTATGTTTAGGTCTTTATTCATTTAGAGTTGATTTTTGTATATGGTGATAGGTAGGCATCCTGTTTCATGCTTCTGTAGGTGCTCAGCCATTTTCCCCAGCACCGTACACCGAACAGGTTCTCCTTTCTCCTGTGGTTGTTGGTGGAGACTTTGCTGAAGATGAGTTGGTTGAGATATTGAGGTTTTGCTTTTGGAGTCTCATAAGCCTAGTTTTCACTGCCTTGTGGAATATGGTAGGGGCAAAAACACAGGAGTCATAGAGTTTTATGCATACAATGGAGGATCAATTAGGGAAATACTTAGAAAGGGTCAGGAAATTATGTCAACTCAGAACCCCAGTCATGAAATAATAGATGAGGAAGTAATATAGCTACAGTTTGACCTTACTGTACTTTTCTAGACACGTAAAGTAAATCTTATATGAATGGTTAAGTTTGTAAGGGTGCTGTTGTGAGATAAGGAGAAAATGGCAGATTATTTAAAGTCACACTCAGTATTGTGCTTTATTTGATGAAAGTTATTCCAACCCATAGGAGACAAATTCGAGAACTTGCAGGAGCAGCAGCAGAAAGCAGAGCACACCTTCAGACACCAGGTAACAAGCACTTTTCCTGGAAGCTGCAGAATCCTTCAGTGCCTGATTCAGACCATTTAATGTCCCTTGGGCTCCCTAACATATGGTTTCGGATGTGTTGGCTTTTTCAGACTAACACATATGGAAAAAAGCTCAAAACTCCTGGGTGAGACTTTTGTCTGTTTCTTTTTAAGAGTTGGGGTCCCACTCTGTTGTTTAGGCTGTAGTGCAGCATCACAATCACGGTTCATTGCAACCTCAAACTCCTGGGCTCAAGCAATCCTTTTGTCTCTGCCTCCAGAGTAGCTTATACTACAGGCATGCCAATACCCACACACAAATCATTTTTATTTTTTGTAGAGAAGAGATCGCACTATGCTGCTTAGACTTATCATTAGCTTCTGGGCTCAAGCAATTTTTTCACCTTGTCCTCCAAAAGTGTTGGGATTACAGGCGTGAAGCACCATGCTCAGACTTTTTTTTTCTTTTGTTAATAATTCAGGTTTGAACATGGCATGCTCTTCTTTCACAGCTGAGGACTCGTGTTTTGGAGAGGAAGAAATCCAAGAGGACCACAGAGGCCACCCACTTGAAGCACAGGTACATGATTGTGAGAGGTATTTTTAAGGATATTTTTGGTTTTTAAATATGAAGTGTTGAATGTCTGGGGAAAAATCTTGGTGTTCTACTTCTTATTCAAGTCTGTTTTTCCTCTGTCTACAAGTCTGGAAAGAATGCAACAACAGGGGCTGCAAGAAGCACAGAAGATACAGAAACCAGAGCCAAGAAGCCTGGACACAGAACCCTCCATGCAGAGGTAGGAGCTCCCTCCAAAGGCAGCAGCTTAACTTTTGCTGCAGAAACACACAGTCTGCTCCTTGTTCCAGGAGTAGTTTTTATGTGTCCTGGAAACCATTCCAATCAATAACTAAGAGACTGGTTGTGTCACAGTGGCAGGATGCTGTTTTCCTCAGGTGCCCTGGCCTGATGGCTCTTGGGTCAGTCCTTTGTGAATCATGACACTCAAGACCCTCCACTGGCGGTGGAGTAACATCTAGGTTACTCCTAACTGATGAGAGGAGCCTAGAAGGAAACGAGTCAGCTCCCTTTCCATCTTGGGTAAATGCTGAAGGCTTTATTTTTATTTTATTTGAGAAGAATAACACCAACAGTATGTTTGACTAGGGGCTATATATCCTGATGAGAGAGGATATTTTCCTGCTATGTCTTGTTGAATCAATATTCTATCATGAGACTTGCTTTAAAACAGGAGTCATTATTTACTGTTTTTGGAGCATCCTTTGTTCTATTAGCTTGTCTTGTTTATTGAGAACTATAGAATTCCACTAATAAGTTAAATTTCTGTAAAGTTTCACTACTCTAGCATTGTAAGTGTAACCCTAAAATTTTAGTTAAGGCTTGTCACTCATTCCTTTTCCCATTACTATTATATTTGTCACTTTACGTCCATTTTTAGTCATAAATAATCTTTATACTTGGTGTGATATGAAAGGAGATTAAATATAGATCAAGGGGTTTTTTAAATGCCCATATTGGCACATAGTAACACACTGAGTGCCAGGTCCAGTATCAGGGGAAATGAGGGCCTGCTACAAGTCTAAACCTCCCCACAGAAAATTAACTTGTGTAGTAAGTTTTCACATATTTCCCGTCACTCTGAAATGAAATAAAAAATTTAAAAAAGATTAAAAATACATAAATAATTTTTAAATAAAAACAAATGCCCCCATGGCTTGAAGAAAGGAGCAGTTCTGTCTAAGTGGAAGGTTTATTGATTTTCTTCCCTTCAAGACTTCTCTTTATTTTAATTGTTATCTCATGCTGATGTAAATTATTTCCTCTGGCATGTACTGGGAAACCTCTGTTTTAGAGTTGATTTCAAGGTAGTTTGAACTCTGAACAGCCCACAATTGAGAGGTTGGTTAAGAAAACTCCTGCAGCAACTCTGTAACATTGTCCTTGAGGATTGGGGTCAAGGGCCAGGGGTCAGCTAAGGTATCTGGTAAACCCTGTGTCTCTGGTATGGGACCCAAGTGTGGGAAAGAGTGAGATGGTGGAGAAGACATGAAGGGCTTCTTATTCTGCACAGAACATGCAAGTTAAAGTGAGGCATAATCTCTACTCCCATCTTCAGCAGAACCAGGACTTCGTTTGATTTCCATGAGGAGCAGCAGTGAGATCCCAACTGAGAACACAGAGAAGAACAAGGTAAATGCTATGGCCAATTGTACTCTAAGAATTTCAGTTAACTTGCATCTTTTCATGCAGTGCCCTCTTCTGGCCTTGTCTCCGGTTTGTATGTCTTGTGATAACCTTTTCTTTTCTTTTCTTTTTTTTTTTTTTTGGAGTTGGAGTCTCACTCTATTGCCTAGACTGGAGTGCAGTGGCTGCTCCCGGCCACCGCAGCCTCGACCTGCTGGGCTCCGGTGATCCTTCCGTCTCAGCCTTCCAAGTAGCTGGAACTACAGGCGTGCACTACCACGCCCAGCTAATTTTTTATTTATTGTAGAGATGCGGTCTCGCCAAGTTGCCTGGCGGTTCTCGAACCCGCGGGTTCAGGCAATCCACTCACCTCAGCCTCCCAAGGCACGGGATTACAGGCTGAGCCACCGAGCTTGGCTTGTTTTTTCTTTTCTATTGTCTTCTATTCTTGTTTTGTTTTTACTGGTTTTAATTGAGTATTTAGTAGAATTTTATTTCTTCTTGTCTTTTGGCATGTCAGTTATACTAGAATTTCTTTTCACTCTTTTACTAGATGTTGTCCATGAGTTTGAAATTGACATTTATAAGTTAATCCCTCTCCTCTTTCAAATAACACTACACCACTTATGAGAAACTTTGAGTATCTTCCAAAAAACTATTTTCAATACCTCTCATGTCTTATAAACTTGTCATCATTTATTTATCTATGAGGTATAATCACTGAATGTATTTTCCATTATTCTTTTTTCTCTTTTTTGCTGCTATTACTGGGGCCATGTTGTTTGCTATTACATAGACTAAGTATAATAAAACCTTCCCTCCATAATTTTACTTATTTCATACTCTTCATTACCTTACATAGGTCAAAGTTGTCAATGATTCTTATTTGTCTTCATTCTATAGAGACTCTTTTTACACTTCTTTCTACCCAGGTTTCCTAAGGACGCATTTCCTTGATTCAGGTTTGTGTGAGAAACTCTCCATTACAACTTCATTTTTGAAGGATAATTCTTCAGGCTACAGAGTTCAAAGTTAAGAGTCCTTTTTTTTTAGCAAAATATTTTATTTCACTGTTTGATTTCATTGCTTCTGGTGTGAAGTCTGATATAATTCTTACCTCTTTGACTCTAAAGGTAAGTTTTAATTATCTCTGTAGCTTCTTCCAAGATTTTTCTTTATCTATAAATTTTGTATTTTTGATAGTATATGCCTCCACGTAGGATTTTTTTCTGTTCTCAACTTATTGGATCTGTGATGTGGTGTCAGTGATTTACTATTCTTCTACACAAGCTTTGCCATAAATTTGATTTTTTTGTCTCAATTTTTGTGGAATTCATGCTGATGTGATGATGGGGTGCTTTCAGTCTGATGTCTTATCCTTAGTTCATTAAACTAGATATTGTTCAGACATATTACAAGTTACTATGAGTCCATTTTTGTGCAAAAAATGTGAAATTCATGCATTGCTGTACATAATAAGTATTTTCCATGAAGTGTTGAAGACTTCTCATATTATACAAGTGAAAACTACAAGTTATAAATAGTTTTATTTTATAAAGAAATTCTACATATTAAGCAACTGGTGAGTCCATTGCTTTTTTCACCTGCTCCTGCCTGGGGGATGAAGGTGACATGGGAAAGGGAAACTCACTGTACCTTGAGCTTGAGATGAAGGAAAATGAATATCCCTGATTACTTGTTTGCCATTCTGGTTGCATTTTCTTTGTGTGTGTGTGTGTGTGTGTGTGTGTGTGTGTGTGTGTGTGTGTGTGTGAAAGCACTTTAATTGCTATTTAATTTACACCATAATTACTGGTTTACAGCTTGAGCTCCTTGGCATTTTTGACGGAATATTTTGAAGGCTATTGATGTTCCTGATATCTGCTGAAACCGGACCCCGTTCAGAGACAGTTATGGCAGCTTGCATACGTCCATCTTCCATGGCACCATGTTCTCGGCATTCCTGTCACCATGGACACAGAAGAGCAAGAAGCGCTCTCTCTGCTCATAGTCACAGCTATTGACATCCAGCACATTGTGGATTTCCCATGTCATGTCCCCAGCGTTCATGGAACCAGTGGTCTTCATGCTCCACATGAAATATAGTGAATGAGGCTTGGCTTCTTTGCTGGCATCCTTTTGCTCAGCAAACACATTGTACTGGAGTCATCATATCTCCTGTCCCTCTCATATTCAGTTGGAAGTCTCCTTGTGAATTTTGAAGTTAATTTACTAAAAAAAATAGTGGAGCCTTGACTTCAAGTCTGGGACAATGGTGTGCCTTCATGCAACAGACTGGGGGAGCAGGGGGACCGTTAGATGTTGCAGTTTGCCACTTCTGGGACTGGCCATGGAAAGTGCTATGAATGGAAGAACCTCTTGGGAAGCAGATTTCATCTGAAATAGCTGTACTCCTATTACTGTGTGTTGAAGCCACGAGTTCTCTGGTCAGGAATAGTGTTGTTATCTCTGTTATTCTGAATCACTCAGTGTCTATCAGCTGTAGTTCTCTCACTGCAAACATGAGCATTTTGCCATGTTATTCTGCCAGAGGCTGTGTTACTACTAGGTACAGTGCAACTTTTCTTGCAATCAGGGATTTTATGCCTTATTGGGATTACTTGCATTCCCAAGCATGGGACTGGCCGAAATGATTCCCTTTCCTCCAACAGCAATGCCAGATGATTTCTGGAAGGAAATTTCATCTTCTTTGAGGTCACTGTCTGTAGTGCTGGTCTGACTCCTTTTTGGATATGCCACAACTGAAGAAATAGCTGGTTCAGCATGGTCACTGTATTGTCTCTGCTTCTGACTTGAAAAAACTCTTCTCTGCACTTTGTGGTGAGGAGACTGGCCAGTACTGTTGAGATCACTGCTTGCCCTAATCTTAGTGAGTGAAAGATTGCTGCTAGAATTGGATTCACTAGCATCCAGTTCTAAAGATTTTCTCCCCTGCAACAAATATGTAGGTGTGATTTCATCATATTTCATTTTTCTAAGAGATTCTTGAATTTCTTCTGTGAGTATCCCATTACCAACATAATATATATTCTTTTCTGTAAGAGATTCTTGAATTTCTTCTGTGCATATCCCATTTCCACCATATTATCTATTATTTTTTCTGGCCTGAAATGTCTAGTTCTTGTTCAACAAATGTTTTAAGTTCATGTTTCTCTTCCTCATGCCCTGTATGGATCTATTTATCCTTCATGGTTTTCTCTAGAGTGCCTCCTTTAATTGGATTTAGCACCAGGAAACATTTGAGAAGGTTTTCACAGTCTGTAGACATGTAGAAAGGGATTCTGTATTTCCCTTTTAATACTCTCTCCCTTAGCTCCTTCAAGTTTTGTGCATTAAAGGGGAGCGAGCTACTGATGAACATGAACAAAATAATACCAAGACTCCACACATCGACCTCCAGCATGTCATATTTCTTGCCCTGGAAGAGCTCTGGGGTTGCATATGGAGGACTGCCACAAAACATGTCAAGTTTACTGTCAACTGTAAATTCATTGCTAACACTGAAGTCTTCTATTTTAATATCCATGTCGTTATCTAACAATAGATTTTCAGCCTTGAGGTCTCTCTGAATGATCCATTTTTGGTGACAATATTGAACTTCAGTCACAATCTGTCTAAATTTAGGTCTTGCTTCCTTTTCTTTCATCCTTTCATGCACACCAAATAGTCAAATACTTCAGCACCACTTGCATGCTCCGTTATCAGGTATAGTATTTCTCAGTTTCAATGACTTCAAATATTTTGACGATGTTGGGATGTTGTAAAATCTTCATTATTCTTCTCTGAATAGCTCTCTGCCTGTTAGAATATGTTTTGCCATTTTCACTTTTGCAAAATTCTCCTTCCTGAATGTTTTCAACAGTCTGTAGTTTCTGATTTGAGGTTGTTCATCTGCACAGGCTATAAGGTTTCTTCACTGAGTTCCAGAGTGGCTGGTGTGAGAGGTAAATTCTTGATGACCATCAAGAAGTATGGTTATGTATGATTTTCAACGTCTTGTTCATTCACCATTGACAACAGGGTCCTAGTGGACATTTTATTGCACTTTAATTCTGCACCATGCAAGGGTGAAAACAATACAGCAGCCCTAGGAGGCTGGAGGCCAACATTCTCCAGTCCCTTGCATGTATGAAGCTGCACTACAGGGAGGGCATTTATCCTCCCCCTGTGGTCCTTTAGATCCCCAGAATTGGCCCAGGTCCTTCCCTGGCAGGGCCAGGACCTCATTCTCCCCTTGCCCTGGCAGGCAGGGGTTGGTAACCCAGCCCAGCACCTCCTCCTCTGCTCCTACCTGTTGCAACACTGATTTCAACTCCAGGGCCACCACACAGTGCTGCCTGTGGACCCTGAAGAAAAGGAGGCAGAGAAAAATGTATAGGAGGTGGAGGGCAAGACAGGCTACTGGGGGTTGCAGGCCTCTACCACGGTAGAGGCTGCAAAGGAGATGCTACTGCCTGTCTGCTCTTCTCTCTCCAGTGAGCCTGGTGACCCCCCGAGACCACTGCCACACCCTGATACCTCTGAGCCTCAGGGACCCAAGATGTTTGAATAATGTGATTATGAGTGGCATTTGGATGCTATGATAATACTGCATAATCATGGCAAGTTTTAGGACTGGCCTCTGAATCTGCCCCTTTCCATAAGGAAAATATATTTTAGTGATTGAGAAAATTTTTCTGTACATGGTGTACAAATGGGGTTCTGCCTGGACTTATTGAGCTGTGTTTCTATTATGTTTTGGGGTATGGAAAGCACTTTTTGTGTTTTTTTCAAATGTTAATTGTCATGTGTGTTGTTGCTTATGAACTTTCTCTAGATATCACCCACTCCCTCTCTGGCTTCAACAACCCTTGTTTGAGTGGTCTGGATAAAACATAGAACCTGATTTGTTCAAACTGCTTATTAACTCAGCAAAAACTCAACCCTGTTTAAGATTTTGAGGAATTTTCTGATAAGATATTGTGGTAAATGTTAGTGCAAAGATTTTGCCTTTTTTGGTTTTCTGGAAGACTTTTAAAACAACCCCTGGTTCTAGAAATCATAAATATTGGGTTTCACACACAAAGTTAGATAAATAATTTATTAGCATAATTATAAAAATATGTCATTTCTATGCTAAAAAAACTATACGGATTGCTATTTGCTTCATAGGAAATAAACATATCTTTGATAAAAACAAGTTATTTCCCTTTGTGTTCTTAATGAAAATAGTTAATAAAGTATCACCTCTAAAATAGGAATTTCTCTCTGACTTGTATTTTTAATTCCATTGTATTCATGGAAGGACGGTTTTGCCTCTTCTCTACTGAAATAAACTGACAATAGATAATAGACAGTTTTGCATTAAAAAAGCATACAGTGTTTTTGATTTTCCTAAACACAGATGCCATATAAAATATGAGACCTCAAGAAGGGTCAGATGCTTGGGATTTAAATAGCACCCTCCTTCTGGGTGAGGGGTAGATGGAGATGTGGTCAATGTAGATGGACAGTCAATGATTTTTAAGAGACATGGATGAACCCATAGAAAACAATTGACCTGGGATAAGTTTCCTCTGAGCTCTGTAAGAGACAAAAAATTACAGAAAGGTGAGGTGCAGAGCTGCACCATGAAAACATCTTGTCTTTTTTGCAGATAAAGTCAGGTAATTTTTGTAGCTGCCCTCAGAAGTTTAAATGAAAACTCTGTCTGGTCATGGTGATGACTTTTTTTTCTGTTATTTGGTGGTTAACCTTTCCCAGATATTTGATGAGATTCATAGGGAGAGAGTTTTAAGACAATTGCATTTCATCTGGAGGATCTTCCTATAATAAATTACGGAAACTTGGGAGAATGCCTTTCTATGTGACTCCAGAAAAAAAGGATTGAGATTACTGAAGGTGGAGAAGTCCATAAATAAACTTTGTTTCTGAGGCTTATTTCTGAGACCTTAACATTTTCTTTCATTGCAAGCACTCAGCATGCTAAAGTGCCATATTTTGAATTGGGGTTTCCTGAGAAACAGCACTATGCATTCATAGTGGTGAATTAAAAGATTCTTATGATCTCATTGGATTATGGGTTTTATTGTTTTATCAGGAAACATAAATATTTCTTAACATGTTTTGACATGAAATTAAATTTTATTTCTTCCTGTCCTAGATAAAACCTACACCTTATAAGGGCAAGATTTAGGCATACTCTTTCTTTGCAATATATATATTTTTTACCACATGTGTTTCATGTATGTTCTACTTCAACAAAGAGTAAATTGAGTACAGTCTGATTTCTGGTTGATTTATTTCTTTAAAAAAACTTGTTCTTCCGTGATGAAACCTAAATGAAAATGAAGAGGGTGCTCTCATTTATTGAAATATTAAGAGAAGAAAGAGACTACTGGAGTTGGAAGAACAAGAGTAACGTTTAGAAAAAGAAAGATGGCAGGGAAACCAGTTGGATTATGTGAATCTCTGGGTGCACGAGTGAGTTTATGGACAAATTTGTTTGCATGTCTGTGTGTAAATGGGCATATATGTAGCTGGTATTTGAGGTCTGGAGACTGTGGCACTTGCTAGGAAGGGAGCTCTTTGCCAACCCCATGTGCAGCAGGAACCATAATATGAAGAGGAACTGAGCAGCCAGTCTAAATTCTGGGCAGAGAAGTTCTCCAGGGTGGCCACTGCAGGTCAGCAGGCTTGTGTCTTAAGACCAGAAGGTGACTCTACAGTGCTTTGTGTGGCTCCTCATTAACCCAGAGAGGATTGCCCCCTGTACACAAGCCCAGGTGGGTAATGACAGATGTATAATACCAGACAATTCATCCCCCGGCTCCACCCTGATTCAGCTGCTGAGCAATAGATACATACAATGGATCCAAGAAGGAGTCTGGTGAATGCCTAGCTAACTCTTGCCCCCCCACTTCTCTAGCAATGGACAAAAGAGATCAGCAGGGCAGGGGAGAGGCTAGAGGCCCCATCTCACCACCACAAAGTGAATGCTTTGGAAGCTGTGACCACACTGGGAGATGATGAAAGGGAAGAGAGTTGGGGAGATGCTGAGTCAAGTCACCTCCACTTCCCTGTGTGTGAACTGGCTATCAATTGCAGGCAGCAGGGGTGAAGATTCTAACATCTCAATTTTCAACAACAAAGGGAACCTGCAGTAACAGACCTGCAATAGCAGAACCCGCTTCAAGAGGGTGCTCTCCCCTCTCAAAGAGATATACTAAAGCTGAGAGGTCTCTACCAATGGGCTTTTTATCTCTTTTTTTTGTTTGTTTTGTTTCATTTGTTTGCTTCTCTTTTTTGCTGTTGATTGGTAGGTCCTCTTTTTCCTTTCCCCTTTTCTTCTCTTTTTCTTTGTTTTCTCTTGTTTTTTCTCTTTTTTTCTCTTCATTTTTCATCTCTTTTCTATTTTATATTCTGTCTTTGACTCATGGACTAAAAAGGCATACCTATTGTAAGGACTTATTGGGTGGAGATGAAGAATTCACAGATAACAAGCATTGTGACCAATCAGTAGGTTCTGAATTCTTGTGGCCTCTCCTCTCCCCCTTAGTGAGAGCTCAAAACTGGAAGGAGATAGCACAATGCTCCAGCCCCATAACTGTTCCATAATTGAACAAAACCAGAAGCCAAGCTCAGGGAAGGAGAGAAATTGAGGCAAATATTAGAAGTGATGTCTTCTCTATTTATGAATAACCAATAAAAAGTTACTGGTAACTCCCTGATTACCAACAATAAGTCAGGGCCTTTAGGCAGCTACTGAGCACAAACAATGACTATTTCCCAAATGACTGTACTCAGAAGATGCTTACAGGGATTAGACAATCAATGGATAGAATAAATAAAAACCAAGAAATGCCATGACTAAAACTCAATGAAATTGCAACATTTTTGGGCAGACTCAGGAAATCATATTTAGAAATAATGGAATTAAGCAAACTCCATCCAAGAAATGAATAACAAACTGTTATGTATAGGAAGAAGAGTTGACCAAGCAGAAGAAAGAAACTCAGAGCTCAAAGACCAAAATATGGAATTAAACCAATCTATGAAAAATATAGGGGGGAAAAACTTAAGAAGAAACTTTCCAAGAGATGTGCAATTTTATCAAGAAGCCAAACATCTGAATTAAGAAAGAGAGACAGAAAACAACATGAAACAACATTCCATGAGTTAATTCAAGAGCAATTTTCTCAGCTGGCCGAGACACAACTAAACAAGGACAAGAGATTCTGAGAAACTTGCAAGACATTTTATGAGAAGATACATTGTAATTTCCCTACACAAAGTAGGTATAAATTAAAAAATCCTAAATGTACCAATGAAAAAGTTCAGACGACCAACCGGGGAAGACCCATCAGAATCTCTCTAGACTTTTATGAAGAAAACTACAAGCCAGAAGGGATTGATCCTAATCTTTAATGTTCTCAAAGATAAATAAGTTCAATCAAGCATTCCTTACCCAACCAAGCTAAGTTTCATCAGTGATGGAGTTTAAAAATCTTTCCAAACATCCAATCACTAAAAGAATATACTGATTCCAGACCAAATCTACCGAAGATGATTTAAAAGGTGCTGTGCTCAGAAGAAAATAGAAACAAAAGAAAGATCATACATGTCATAAGATCAAAAGCAATCACAGAAGCAACAGAGCACACCCACAGAAATGAAAAATGAAGCACACACATATATTAATGTTAATGAAAAGTTGTAAAAAAAAAGCCTTATAATAGCCTCAGGGACTAACTGTCATGTATCAATAATCAGTCAAACATGAATGGACTAAATGAACCACTGAAAAAACATAAAATGGAGAACTAGATAATAGTGTATGACCCAACAATATGCTGCCTCCAGGAAGCACACCTCATAGCAAAGGACACACACAGACTTAAAGTTAGAGGGGAGAGAATAAACATTCAGGTGAATAGAAAACAAAAAGAAACAGGAGTCACAATTTTAATATCAGACAAAACAGCCTTTAAGATATCAAGAATGTACAAAGATACAGAAGGACACACATAATGATGAAAGGCTCAATTCCTCAATAAGAAATATCCATCCTAAAGATATATGCACCAACACAAGAGGACTAGAATTTATAAAACAACTACTATGAAAACAAAAAAGGACATTGAATCTAACATCATCATAACTGGAGACTTAAATACACCACTAACCACCCTAGATGGAACATCGAGGACAAAATTAATTAGGAGTTTCAGAACCTCCACTTGGCACTTCACTAAATGGACTTAATAGACACCTACAGAACACTCCACCCAACAACCATGGAATATACATTCTGTTCATTACTACACAGAATGTACTCCAAGATCGACCACATCCTCAACCATAAATAAAGCATAAACAAATTTTAAAAGATTGCAATACTATCATGCACTTTCTAAGGCAACAGAAGAATAAAAATAAATATCACCACCAAGATACCCCTAATACACACAAAGACAAGGTCACTAAACCCAACAATGCTGAAGTCAAACAGAAATCAAAACAAAAATAAAAAACTATTGGAAACAAATTAAAACCATGACAACTTATCAAAACCTCTGGGATGCTATGAAGTCAGTACTAAGAGGAGAATTTATAACTCTATGCACACACATCAATAAAATAGATCACAAGTCAACAGCCTAACAAGACATCTAAGGGAGCTGGAAAAGCAAGACTGCCAAATTCCTAACTTCAGCAGAAGAATCTAGATCACAAAAGTAAAAGCCAAAATATAAGATATAGAAGAAAAATACCATAGAAACAAAACAAAACAAAAAAGTTTGAAAAAATAAATAAAATTGATGAACCACTAGCCAGATTGCTGAGATAAAGAAAAAACTCAAAGAAACACAAATAGAACACAAAAGATCAAGTCACAACTGACCCCAAAGAGATACAAAAGATAAACAGAGATTACTATGCACAACTGTATGGAACCAATTTCCAAAACCAAAAAGAAATGGAGGATTTTCAGACATCACACAACCTCCCAAGGCTAAATCAAGAAGAAATTGAGACTCTTAATAGACCAATAACAACCCAGCAATTGAATTTTTCTTAAGAAAACTACCCCCCTCCCCCCAAAAAGATTCCAGACCATACAGCTTACCAGAGGAATTCTACAAAATACACAAGGAAGAGCTGTTACCAATCCTATTGAAAGCATTCAGGCAATCAAGTAGGATAGAACTCTCCCAAAGTCATTTTATGAAGCCAATATCACACTGATACCCAAACCAGGAAAAGACCCAAGAATGAAAAATAACTATATCCCTGATGAACATATATAAAAAAAATTCTCATCTAGATTCTACAAATCAGATCCAACAACACATCTCAAAAGTTAAAAAACAAACAACCCCATTATAAAATAGGCAAATGATATGAACAGACACTTCTCAAAGGAAGACATCCGAGCAGCCAACAGACACATGAAAAAATGTTCAACCTCATTAATCATCAGGGAGATGCAAATCAAAACCACTCTGAGATACCACCTAACTCCAGTCAGAATGGCAATTATCAATAACTCAAAAAATAATTGCTGGAGAGGGTGTGGCAAAAAGGGAACACTTCTACACTGTTGGTGGGAGTGTAAACTAGTGCAACCTCTGTGGAAACAGTATGCCGATTTCTAAAAGCCCTAAATATCAATCTCCCATATGACCCCGCAATCCCCCTACCGGGAATATACCCTGAAGAACTCAAATCACTCTATAAAAAAGATACCTGCACACGTATATTTATCGCAGCATTGTTCACAATAGCAAGAACATGGAAGCAAACATGTTGTCTATCAAAAGAGGACTGGATTAAAAAAAGTGGTACATGTACACGATGGAATACTACACAGCCATAAAAAAGAGCAAAATCATGGATTTCGCAGCAACTTGGATGGAACTATAATTTATAATACTGAGTGACCTCTCACAGAAACAAAGATCGGAGTATCACATGTTCTCACTCATATAGTGAACCTTGAACATCCAACGTAATACTATAAGAAAATGACTGACAGTGGTGGGAAGTTACGGGGAGGGGAGGGGAGGGGGGATGGGATTAATGATACTCAATATCTGTCTGGGGACGGGGAGATACTTCTTATCACCAAGGGTGTCTGAATGAAGCATATTTGTATACCTAATCCTTAACTGTACCCCACAATATGATAAGAAAAAATACTGATTTAAAAAAAAAAAAAAAAGCCGGGCTCGGTGGCTCAGCCTGTAATCCCACGCCTTGGGAGGCTGAGGTGAGTGGATTGCCCGAGCCCGCGGGTTCGAGACCTGCCTGGGCAGGTGAAACCTCATCTCTACAATAAATCAAAAAAAAAAAAAATTAGCCGGGCGTGGTAGTGCGTGCCTGTAGTTCCGGCTACTCGGAAGGCTGAGGCGGAAGGATCACCGGAGCCCAGCAGTTCGAGGCTGCGGTGGCCGGGAGCAGCCACTGCACTCCAGTCTGGGCGACAGAGTGAGACTCCAACTCAAAAAAAAAAAAAAAAAGACAACTGCACACATACGCTCATTGTAGCAATATTCATAATAGTGAAGCCATAAAACCAACCTATGTGCCCATCAGTGGTAGACTGGATAAAGAAAATGTGGTCTATATACACTATGGAATACTATACAGCCATAAAAATAATGAACTCATGTCCTTTGCTGCAACATAGATGGGGCTGGAGGCCAGTATCCTAAGTGCACTAATTCAGAAACAGAAAATCAAATACATACCACATGTTCTCACTTATAAGTGGGAGCTAAACAATGGATACTCATGTATGTACAGATGGAAATAATAGAGACTGGGGGCGCCAAATGAAGGAAGAATAGAAGGTAGGGGGAAGAAATTAAAGATTATCTATTGGATACAATGTTCACTGTTTGAGGAATAAGACATTAGATGCCCAATCCACACCAGTATGCAATGTAACCATGTATGAGACGTGTACTTGTATCCCCTCAATCTAAAATTTATTTTTAATGTAAAAAGATAAAACAAATTAATATAAGGCAACCAAATTGGAATGAAAGAAAATATATATACTAGTTGCCATCATCTTCATCTAATTCCTATAAAGTAGTATTGAGTAAAATATTATTGCCAGTTTACAGATAAAAAACTAAATCCCAAAAGAGTTAAACAAGTTGCCCCAAGATCACACAGCTAGAAAGTGGTGGAGCGGGGGTTCAAAATCAAGTTTTGTATGCAAAAGTCAAGTTTTTCTCCATTTTATCATGTCATGAAGAGTCCCAGATATTCTGGATGAGAATGTTAGCCACAGCTAGTGTCAACTGCAACCTAGCCTTCTCAGGTTCCAGGTAAGGGACTGGCACAGAGAAGGACTCACATTTCCTGCTTGGTCCTCCCCTCTCTGACATTTTCACCTCTGGTTCTTTCCCTTTTTCTTAAGACTGGGTACCCTCTACTCATGTACTCTATTTAAACACCTTCCCATCTTGGTCAAATGTCCCAAGGTATGAACTACGCCAGGGTTAAACATCCTGATACAGGTTTCTTTGGAGCCTGGCACAGATAAACAAAGAACAAAGAAGAGAGCAGAGGAGAGAACAGAAAAAGAAGACAGACAGTAAAGGAGATGTAAGCATATTATTAATATTATAATATAATGTTGATATAAACAATTATAATAATAATATTACATAATGGCATCAAAGTAACCACTAGAATAGAAACTGTTAAAATGTTTGACTGCAGAATGAGTCTAAACTGTAGTTGTTTGGTTTTTTTGGTATCCTTCTCAAACTATCATTTTGTTACTGTTTTTGCTTGTTTGTTTTGTTTTGTTTTGTTTTAGCCAAGGGTAAGCATTGCTTCTGTAATTGGAAAAAGAAATGGTTTAAATACATAAGCAGAAAAATAATTTCATGTATAAGTAGGTGAACAAATATGTGGAGGGATGGAAGGATGGGTGGAAGGATGGATGGATGCTTGATGACTCATCTATGAGGTGTAATATTGTGCAGCAGTTGGGAAGAGTGAGGTAGGGATAAGTTCAAAGTATGTTGTTAGTAGAGGGGCACAAGCTTACTGAACAGTATAAAAACAAAATTATATTCCAATATAGTTTAAATACAAAAGCAATACTAGCTTATTTACAAATATTCAAATAATACAGAAGTATATATAGTAAAGAGTGATATATAGCTTTTAAACAAAAATGAGGTCATAGGATACATACTATTGGACAATATTTTTTTTACGTAGCGCTACCTGTATATTGTGAACATTGTTCTATGCCAGCACAAGTAGAGCTAATACTTTTTAGTAAGAACAAAGCATACCACTGACTGGTTACTCTATGATTAATTTAACTAATTAGTTAAACCATCCCTAATGATGGATACTTCTCAGTTTTCATGCTATTAAAACAATTTTATAATGAATAGTCATATGTATGTAGGTGTATATTGTGTACACATGCTAATATTTATTTAAGATAAATTCCAGAAGTAAGCACAGTAGGTTCAAAGCTAAATGGATTTTACATTTTGAAAGATATCACCTTATTTTCTCCAGTAAACCTAATACCAATATATGCCCAAATAACATATGAAAGTGCTTATTTACTTCACGTTCTCAACCAACATTGATATATTGTTTTCATTTGCATTTACAGTTTCAATGATGAGTTCATAGATCATTTTTTCATATATTTATTGACTACTTACATTTCATTTTTGTCTGTAAATAGCTTTTCTCACATCTTTTATCCAATTTTCCATTCAGGTGCTTAGTGTTTTTTAATGATTTGTAATGAAAGTATCTCTATACCTATTATATGTGTTACCAATATTCTTCACAGTAAAAATGTTTTAAAGTCAAGGAGTATTCCAAAAGTGTTCTGAAAGTCAAAAATATTAACTGCCAAGTAGGATGAATGTTCATTCTAAAAATGAAAGCACTAAAACCCAGGTGTCTGAGGCATTCTTGTAAAAAAAAAAAAAAAAAGAAACATACACACACAGCAAGTTCTTTTTTGTCAAAAAAAAAAAAAAGTAAAAATACAGCTTATGGAAATTGCCATCTTCAATATCACCGACTATTTACACAGTGTTTTGACAATCATTAAGCCACGAGAATCTACAGGAATGAGGTGGATTCACATGAAGTACATCAGTGCCTGCCAGGGAGCTGAACCACTTAGAGAGAGTACTCAAGTTGAGGACATCTTTTGTTTCTCTCATTCCTTTGCTATGAATAGGTAGAAAGGTATTTGTTTGGTAAATTGTTTGAGTGACAAAAGATTTCATATTTCTTATTTACAGTAAATGGCTAGCACCTGGAATCAGCCTGTCAGACAACATTGCTGTGAATGCAATAAACTGAATAGTAATTCAGCCCCATACTGGCCCTTCATCCTTCAAATGATTTAGCTCTTTCTTACCCAATTTCAAAAGCATGGATTTGAACTGGCTTATTCCTTAAAATTGGTCCCTAAAAACTCTGGGAGGTCTGTGTCAGTCCCAGTCCCAGAACTAGAATGAAGTGTGTCAAATCTACTTTGGGGTAGGACTCAATGGCTGGGATAACAGCCTCCAGCCAGTGGTATATCATTCATTATTTTATTTTATTTTTTTGTGAGTTGGAGTTTCAGTCTGTCGCCCAGGCTGGAGTGTAGTGGCACATTCATGGCCACCGCAGCCTCGAACTGCTGGGCTCCGGTGATCCTTCTGCCTCAGTTTTCCAAGTAGTGGAACTACAGGTGCATACTACCACGCCCAGCTATATATTTTTGCTTTATTGTGGAGGTGAGGTCTCGCCAAGTTACCCAGGCTGGTCTTGAACCTCCGGCTCAGGTATCATTCATTATTAATAACCAACTGTTTAAGGGAAGAGAAGGTGCTGATTGGTAGCCTTTGCCTATTTTTATGGTGTAAATACTCCCATCATGCCCTATTTCAGTATAACAAGGTTTTTGTCATTCAACACAAGTTTGAAAAGCAATGTACACAATCAGCTCTTACTAGCCAGAGCAAGCTGGTTCCTACACACTACTGCCCTTACCTCTGTTTTAGAACCCTAGCAGTGTATGTGTTTGGAACAACTCCAGAAGTAGAAATGTCTTTTGGAACCAATGTATATTCAGTTATTGGGCAACATCTACCAAACTGCCCAGGTAAATGCCATGGATAACAGATATGAGGCCAAATGTCCAGAGGTAAAGCTATTGTTATTTCCTTTAACCTAAAAAAGGAACAAATCATAGTCTTTCCAACAGATTACAGCATTACCTCCCTTACTATTTAGAGGTTATACTCTAAGCTGTGACAAATAAATTGGTGACCAGCATCTGCATTAGGAAGCTACTATAATAGGAAACAATGGGACACTGTGGGTAGAAGATAAATATAAAATTCCAAGATCTTCCTTTCTTAAGAGATACAAAAACAGATCATAAATATCTATTTTCTCATTTCAATGGGAGACATCTGTGTGCTCTTCAGCTGTATATTTGTCTATTGACTAATAGAAAAGGTACATTTTTGTGAGTTCTACCCTCCAAGATTCATTCATGCAACCTCACTCAACTAAACTGAGCACAGCACTAAGGTCAAAATTGCAGGTAGATTCCATTTAGGCCACTGAGACTTGCTCTATATCACAGTCATGGACCAAAAGTCTCACCTTGACCATTGTTCCCCAGAGGCGTGATATTGGTCCTTTGGGAAGTAAGTTAAGTGAAAAGCTCAGATGGAACCGATCTATTAGTGAAAACAAGTTAGAGCCACAATCAACTGCTGGTGATCTTGCATCATCTCTATATACAAAAGGCACAAGTTAGTAACCCTAAGTGAGCAAAACAGTGTTTGTTATTTTAGCTTAGAGAAGAGACAGGAAAAGGTAGGTAGGGTTAACAACATGACAGTCTTTTACAACCACATTCTAGGCAACTGAGTTTGAGCCAAAGCTGAGCAAACATCTTTCTTCCTGTTTCTCACATCAGGATCTACGCACAGTACCCACTGCCATTCTGTAAGAATATTATACCAACACCAGGAGGAAAAAGAAAGTCAATACACCTGCCATAAAAGACTCATCAAAGACACATACTCAATATTGCAATTAGAGAAGTATGAATATTACAAGGCAGCCTGCCTACAATGCCAAGTCCCTATTAAAGGAATTTCTTCAAAATGTATTTCTTTTCTAAGGAACTGAGGTGCAAACAAGCAGAAGATAACAATTGTAATCAAAACTTCTCGCATGAGATATCTCTCTCTGGAACACAAGATGCTCTAAATGACACGATTTCATTAAGTGAACCTGCATAATGGTTGGTTCTGGGCCAGAGTGTCTTTATAAGAGAAGAACTAAGGCATGCATAATTTAACTGATTCCCTAAGCAAGTTAAAATGGTAAGTCAAATGAAAAATAACATAATTGAATCTAAATCTCCTGAATCACATTCCATCCATTGACAGCATATAACAAAGATACTGAGTACTATTCATATCCCATTCTGTTACTGAGTTATATATTTCTACCTTTTCTCTTTCTTCCCTTTCTTCCTGTATTTATTCTATTTCTGGAAGAAAAACAAATGATCAATTTCTCTCGTGATTGGCTAACACACATTCTAAATTAGTACCAACATCTATCCATCCATCCATCCATCTATCTATCTATCTATCTATCTGTCTATCTATCTATCATCTCCATGTCAGAATTTCTCGAGGTGTTTGTTATTTGAAAATCACTATCTGTCTTCAGAAGTTTCATGGAGCATAAATAGATCACTCCATATCAAGGTCTAGTAAGCACAGTCCAATAATCAAGCATGGGTACTAAACTAACAAATAACAAGCTACCTATTACTGTCGTCCAAAATGACCTCACCCAAGAGTATACCATCTCATTTAATGCACTTCTCATCAGTAATTTTTCATTCTTAAAACCTTTCATGGTTCCTATTGTCATTATAGTAGAGGTTAAAATCCATAATATGGTCTACAGAGTTTCTCACAATGTAACTCCTGCTTTACTCTCCAGCCTCACTTCCAGCCAAACACTCCTCATGGTTTTGCACTTCAGCCACACTGGGCTTCTTAAGGTCCCTAGAGTATTCCATGTTCTCTCTCACCTCCAGGACCCCACACATGCTCTCCTTCTGCCTAGCATGCTAGTACTTCTTCACCTGGCCAACTTTCTCGTCTTTTAAATTTCACTTAAGTAGACAACTCCTCCAAAATGTTCCTTTGATTAGCAGATTTAACAAGATCCTCCACTTTAACATTTCTGTTGTACCTTGCACCTCTTCATGGTACCAGGACACTTGTAAATACTTCTTCAATATCTGTCTTTGCTTATTTTAATATATTTTCCCCATAGTATCTCACACAGTATTATACACACAAGTATATATGTGCATATTGGTAATACCATACTTGGATATCCCATGTCTTCAATATTCTTTCTTAGCTAGTAATATAGATAACCACTCTGTGGATTACATATCATATCCAAAGCCTCAGTTAACTGATATTCTGTAATAGAATAGAATTTTACTATTAATCCTATTTTTGAATAGGTGCGTGAACATGCTTTCATCTTTCTATGTTTATGGCATAAAACTTGATTTTCTAATACTCTGGAGAGCTTTGTAGCTTCTAGTTCTGTATTGTTATGAGATACTCATTAAAACAAGGTCTAATCTCTCAATAGCAGTTTTCCATTGTTAAGTTTCTTGTCAAAGATACCTCTAAGAAACAAATTACTGTTTTCTATAGAAAGCATGAACTGGTAACACTAATTATTTTGTCTTTTATTTGGCCCTGTAGATAATGATTTATGTTACATTGCCTTTGTTACCATTTCCTACTTTTCTATGGTTTCTAATTTTAATGAGGATTTCCATCATCTTGTCCCTCCCTTTGCTCCCATCCAGCTTGTAGTGCATATCACCAAAAGGGTTTTGTTTGCATTTTATATTACTGCTGACTTCTTAGCATCAGTTTTCCTTCCCAGATGCCATTCTAATGGACTTCTGATCACAGCATTTCAAATAACATACACCTGAGACTTGTCAACATATAAAAAGCCAAACAAAACACACATAAAACCTGCACATCTCACACAGTGATGAATGGACAATTTAAAGACTCCCTTGTCAGCCTTGCTTGTTATGAGTCATAGAACCTTTTTCAATCTGGAGTTTATTGAGGAATAAATAGGTTTTCATTTCTGCCTAATTCATTGGATATCTCAGTCAATCTTTTAAAAATATTATATATGTGTACATTTATGCGTGTGTGTGTATCTGCTAAATCCATGGAAAGTTTCTTTTTTTAGTTCTAGCTGAATTTAGGAGAGTCTTCAAAGTAAAAATAAACACACAGAAGGTTTCTTTTGAAAAAAAAATCAATAATTTTCCTGCATGCATTTGCTCATTCAGTTAAACTAACCATTTTTTTTTTTTTATTTTATTATGTTATTGTGGGGTACAGTTAGGGGTTAGGTATACAAAAATATTTCGTTCAGGTACCCTTGTTGATAAGAGGTGTCTCCCCATCCTCAGATAGATACCCACCACCATTAATCCCATCCCCCTCACC
>CAUYQG010189116.1:0-15908 GCA_963574415.1 Tarsius wallacei | reverse complement strand
AATATTAAAAGAAAAAGAAGTGAGAAATTTAGAAATATTTTATTTAAGAGGGTAAATAAAACCGTAAACGAGGTATTTTTTTTAAAACATGACCAAAGAGCCGGGCTCGGTGGCTCAGCCTGTAATCCCGCGCCTTGGGAGGCTGAGGTGAGTGGATTGCCTGCGCCCGCGGGTTCGAGACCCGCCTGGGCAACTTGGCGAGACCTCATCTCTACAATAAATCTAAATCAAAAAATCAGCCGGGCGTGGTCGCGCGCGCCTGTAGTTCCAGCTACTTGGAAGGCTGGGGCGGAAGGATCGCTGGAGCCCAGCAGGTCGAGGCTGCGGTGGCCGGGAGCGGCCACTGCGCTCCAGTCTGGGCGACAGAGTGAGACTCCAACTCAAAAAATAAAAATAAAAATAAATAAAACATGACCAAAGAATAGGAGACAAAAATTATGCATTCTGCTCTTTTGGGGCAAAAAGGGAAACTCTATATAAAAGATTACTAGCTGGGACACTTGGGGGAGGTCAATGAGCGTCCATTTTTTACTCAAATATAGAGACCACAATACTTATCCTGCCTGTCTTTCCAGAAAGGCCTTTTATGTGGCCATCAGGTGGAATTATAGGTAAGGGTGTAGCTCACAAACTCTAGCACCATTTCTCTCTCTCTCTCTCTCTCTCTCTCCCCCCCCCTCCATCTTTCTCTTTCTCTTTCTCTCTCTCTCTCTCTCCCCCCTCTTTTTCTTCTTGAGACAGGGTCTTATTCTTTCTCCCAGGCCAGAGTGCAGTGGCACAATCCTGGCTCACTGCAGTCGCAACTTCCTAGGCTCAAGCGATCCTGGGACAATTTTTTGTGGAGACGAGGTCTCGCTATGTTGCCCAAGATGGCCTTAAACCTGGGCTCAAGCAATTCTCCCGCCTCTGCCTCCCAAAGTGCTGGAATTACAGGCGTGAGCCACCATGCCCCACCAATTCTAGCGTTGTGACTAGACCATTGCGTTGCTTTTTATTTGGGAAGTGATCATTGCTTTTCACATTGATGGTATCAGGCCGAAAAGTTCATTGAGGAAGAAAATAGAGCCCGTGTGAATAGTTTCTACATCAACTTTCTTCTTCCTCAAGTTCCTGTAGCTGTTTGTGTAACCCTCTCTTACAGCACTGGTGGTAAACTCAAAAGAAGCAGGAACTGTGTCTTGCTTATTTATTCCCACAGGGCCTTGGACCAGGTCAGGCAGGCTCATGTCGGACACTGGTGGATTAAAGTCCAGCCTCGCCACCCCACCCCCATAGCTTTTATTCTCAAATGCATTTGACCTCTAGGGTCTAAAGAGACGGGAAAGGAAGGCCTGGCAAGATGTCTGTGATTTGGCAGGTGTCTTCTGGGAGGACAGAGCTTTGAGACTCCACCTCTGGTCTTGCTTGTAAAGATCCAGCATGTATAACAGGAGTTAGAATGGACACAGGGCACAGCGTGGACTGCAAGAACAGGGCCTTAGCACATTTTCATAGGGAAATACACCTAACAGTGCACTGCAGAATCTGTTTGATTACCCTTCCTTAGATGGGTGTAAGCCAGGAAAAGTAGACATAAAAAGATGAGTTTGGCCGGGCTCGGTGGCTCAGCCTGTAATCCCAGCACTTTGGGAGGCTGAGGCAAGTAGGTTGCCTGAACCCACGGGTTCGAGACCAGCCTGGGCAACTTGGTGAGACCTCGTCTCTACAATAAATCAAAAAAATAGCTGGTAGCACATGTCTGTAGTTCCGGCTACTTGGAAGGCTGAGGTGGAAGGATCATGGAGCCCAGCAGGTCGACGCTGGGGTGGCCGTGGGCGTGCCACTGCACTCCAGCCTGGGTGTTGGAGTGAGACGCCAACCCAAAAAAAAAAAAAAAAAAAAGAAAAGTTGGCTGGGCATGGTGGCTCATGCCTGTAATCCCAGCACTTTGGGAGGCCAAGGCGGGAGAATCGCTTGAGTCCAGGAGTTCGAGACCAGCCCAGGCAACATAGTGAGACCTCGTCTCTATAAAAAGAAAAAAAAAATTAACTGGGCATGGTGGTATGTGCCTGTAGTCCCAGCTACGAAGGAGGCTGTGGTGGGAAGATTGCTTGGGCCCAGGAAGTTGAGGCTGCAGTGAACCAGGATCACACCATTGCCCTCAGTCTCCTCAAGAAAGAAGGAGAGAGACAGACACAGAGAGAGAGAGAGAGAGAGAGAGAGAGAAGTTGATAACGATCAGAAACTTCTTAAAGCAAACGTTAGTGTTCTCAAGCATCAACTCTATTACATGGTGAAATCAAAGATTTTTCCTAGGCACTGCCATCCTGAAATTATAACAGGATTAAGTGGAAAAACATGATTTGCTATAAAACTTCTCTCCACACATCGGGCTTTTTAGGAACATGCTATGCATAAAAATGAAGCGAAGATTTATTGCCAAAGCAAAGGCATATACTTCCTTTAAGTAGGGTTCCCTTGGGCTGCAACGGTACGATTGTAATAGGATTGGAAATCATGGGGGGTACTGAGTCTAAGGGTGTGCTGTACTGTCCAATGTAGTAGCTAATAGCCGCACTTGGCTATTTAACTTTAAATTAGTTTAAATTATATCTAAAATTCAGTTCCTCAATTGCACCAGTTACATTTCAAATGATCAATAGCCAGGTGTGGTTATTGACTGCCTTATTAGCACAGATAGAGAACACTTCCATCACCACGGAAAGTCCCATCCGACAGCGCTGACCTATAGCAAACACAAAATGACAACTTTCTATGTCGACGAGAAAGTGTTAATATTTAGTATTCAGAGCTTAGAGGAAGGCTTATTCAACATCAAAGAGATTTTAGAGACAACATTGAATAAATTAAATATAAGTGATAAAGATTAGATTTCCCTTTATATACACAGGAGTTTTAAAATGGGTTACACTTAGGGGTAACCAACAAGCTTTTAAAAGCAGCTAACATAAAAATAATAATTTTTTTTTACAAGATTTTAAAAAATAGCTAACAAACCCTTACAGCTGGCTTCCTCTAGTTTTTATTGGTCAACACCCTGGCATGTTCAAAGTGTTTTACAGTTTCACGCTCAGGCTTTCACTGGTCCCGAGGGTCACTGTGTGTGGTTGTTCAGGTTGTGTACTGAGCAACTTTAGAAATCTCATTCACTTAGACTGCAATGTGAACTCTAGAAAGAGTGCTGGGTACACGCTGCACAGAAACATACAGCAGCCCTGGGCTCCCTCACAGCAATTCTAATTCCGAATTTGTTCAGTAGCACACAATCAGCAATTAGTAAGCTGAGGATTTGGGGCTCAAAACAAATTTTTCTAAATCCAAAGATTCCTTTTGACCACAGTATTCTAGTTTCTGAATAGGTAATCAAATAAGGATTAACACCCAAAAAAGTGTGCTTTTGTTTTCTCAGAGCAGAGCATCACCGTGAACCCAGTTGCTTTGCTGGAAGTGGGGACACTGTGACACGGACGGCATTGGAGAGGACTTCCACATGTGGGCGTCTTTTCAGACACACAGACACACGTTTTCAGGGGGTAGAAAATAGCATTCGGTTAGACAGTTTCCCTCAACCCGAATGTTGAGAGTGGGAAACATTGGACATCTGCCTCCGTCCCGGGTATCCAAGAAGAGATAATGCTCAGATGACAATGTTTCCAGCCTTTTGTACACGCACATTTGCGTGTGTTTAGAAAACAACACTGCAGATAATCATATAAATAATAGAGCAGCACACAGCCCATCTCCCGACGCGCTCAGGAAGCGTGGAAGGCATCATCTCATTAAGGCTGACAGCTGCCTCGGCCATACAAGGGCGCGGTAACCTCAGCTGAACTTTCACGTGCTTTAGCTACCAGAGGAAAGGAATCTAAATTATCCACGGAGGCCCAGCAGCTCTCGGGTGAAATAAGACACTGCGGGTTGAGGCTGCACAGCCCTTGTAACCAGGACGCCTGCCCAGCCTTCAGGGGACAACGGCAACTCTCGGGGGCAAAACCCATTTCTTGGATGTTCAGCCCAGAGCACTCAGAGACTGGCCAGAAACCACCAGGGCAGCAGCTGTGGAACTGGTGGGATGGGGGGAAGGGAGGGCCAGGAAGGGAAGGGCAGAGCCCGCAGGAACAGACACAGCAGGGGCAAGAATGCCTCAGGTAGTTGACCCTGCCTGTGGCCACCGATTCCTCCTCTGGTCAGGAGTGTGACTTGGGCCCGGGTATTTGGTTTTCCAGCCTCACCTTCTTGTGATCGGAATCACCGGCCACAGAGCCTCGTACACACACACACACACACATGCGCACACAGACACACACACACACATTGTGAGGCTCCAACCCTCACCCAGTCTGCCGATGACTGCGGCAGATGCTCTGGGTGCCCCGCCCATGTCCTGTCACCTGTACCACACAGTCGCTTCCAACACCAGCACCTGCATGCATGTGCCTCTGGGCTTCCACTGGCTCTTGGACCAGCTCGGCTGCCCAATCATAGGCCGGATGTGCTGTGGAGTTAACACCCCGGGAGCAGCCCTCCACCAATTATAAACATCCCAGCTCCCTGGCACAGGGGGTTTCCCCATTGGCTTCAGCTCTGGCTGCCCTCAGGAATGACTTGCCTGAAAGCACACGTTTACTGGCTGCCTTCCTCTCTCCGTCTCACTTCCTCACTCCTCTGTCTATATTTCCTTCGGTAGCTTGTTGCTTCTGGGGGAAGATTAAGATAATAACGCAGGAAAAATCTCCAGAGCGATGTATGCCCTTTCCGGGATCTACCTGCTGCCTCTTCAGTCCCACGGGGACAGCCCCTCTGGGCTCAGAGCTGTCCATGGTCTCCCATCAGGTAGTAAGGGTGGGGGTGGGATCGGGATCCAGGTATCCTCCTGCTCTGACCCCTGCCTGGTCCCTGACCTGTGTTATATGTTGGACGCTTTAAGGCTACCTCAGTGTCAGGTCCACCGGGAAATGCAACCTAGGAGGAAGAAAGAAACCCTGACCTACAGCCTAATAACTCGGGCAAAATTCTTTGTTTTTGAGTTGGAGGTCTCACTCTGTCTCCCAGACTCGAGGGCGGTGGCACAATCATGGCTCACCACAGCCTCGACCTCCTGGGCTCAGGCGATCCTTCCACCTCAACCTCTTAGGTAGCTAGTGGGACTGTAAGCATGCATCACCATGACTGGCTAATGTGTTGACTTTTTTGTTTTGTAGAGGTGGGGTCTTTCTATGTTGCCCAGTCTGGTCTCAAACTCCTGGGCTCAAGCCGTCCTCCCACCTTAGCCCCCAAAGTGCTGGGATTACAGGCGTGAGCCATCATGCCCGGCCGGGCCAAGTCTCTTAGTGGAGTCTTAGTTCCACATCTTTCCAATGAAAAGACATCAAATGTCACCTCCTCTGTGACATAGTAGAATCTCTTAGACTAAAGACACTATGCTCTGATTGTCCATCCTCAACCTAACCCCACCGCTGTCAGCTGGGTAACCTTGGACAGGTACTCATCCCCTCCACGCCTGGAGCCCCTTATCTGGAGAATGGAGGGAATAATGGTCCCTATGTCATAGGGTTATTGGGGAGAAGTAATGAAGCTACTTAGCACATGCCTGGCAAATAAGCTCCAGTGTCTTTCAGCTATTATTATTATTGTTGTTGTTGTTGTTATTGTTCTGCTTCCTCAGGTACAATTAGTGATGAAAAAGTTACCTTCATGCCCTGACCCCTGAGGGAGGGACAAGGCTGAACAGCACACTCTTTCTGAAATAAGGGACCAGAAACTGCTTGAGGAGACAAGAGGCCATTGAAAAACAAAAGCAGCTTCAGTTTCCAGGGACCCCACTTCCCCCTACACCTTCCTCCTGGACTGATTTCATGGTGGCTGGTGCTGAGGGTTAGTACCTGATGTTCAGGGGAACTGCTTTATAGACAGCATCTATTGTAAAACCTGAGAATAGTATCTGAGATCTTTTACAGACTGTACTCTGGTAGACCTGAATTCCTACCTGGGCTCAGAGCACCAGGAAGTCCTCTGTCAGTCACAGGAACCCAGGGAAGGCAGTTTCAACACCCCCAAAGACATCAACAACCAATCAACAGTTCCTGTCCCTCAACCTGCCACGTTCCCTTTATTTTCTGAATCATCAGGGATGTAGATTTGAGTGCTTTCTTCCACCTTCCTCTCTTAGCTGCTTTGCGATATTGAAAGGTCTTTCCATTATAATGGCTGCAGCAGGCATGAGAACCCAGTTCAGTTGTAACAGTTGTATCCTCTGTTTCCACCGGTTCTTTGGCACACATCTTCACTAGTACTAATTACCTGGGGTTGTAATCCATTCCCTCCCCCAGGTGAATGAGAATGTCATTCATTTTTGGATTCTGGTGTCTGACCCAATGCTTAACTCAGCTCAGTACAATGTTGTTGATGAAAAGATCCCAAACTCTGTAAAATATTTGAAGATGGTTGATTCTTGAGCCAAACTTGAGGACTTAAGCCTGGAATACCTATCCTCAGAAGGTCTTGAGAAAGTGTGTCCACTGTGGCCAAATGGCATCTTGGTTACATACAGTTTTAGAGTGACAAAAGCCACAAGGCCATAAATCAAAACATGTGAGATTTTCACTGGTTTGGCTCAGGAAGGAGGGGCATTTCCAGGCAGAGGCTTGCAGGTCATAAGTGGACTCAAAGATTTCTTTTGAGTTGAAGTCTCACTCTGTCACCCAGACTGGAGTGCAGTGACCGCTCCCGGCCACTGCAGCCTCGACCTGCTGAAAGATTTCTTGACTGGTAATTTACAGTTCCCATTTAAGGATTTCAGAAACCAATAGAGGAGACACTTTGTGCCGTGTGTGGTGGGCTAGGTAAGCCAGAATCATAGAGATGAAAGTATTCACCAAGATGGTCATGAATTAAGAGCGGTAGCTTTATTAAAGAGAACTTGCTTTTTGAAGGGCACAATGGACAGGACAGTCTACAAAAGGGCAGCTGACTGAGGTTCTTCCCAGTGGAGTTTGACCTTCTTTTCAGTTAGCGTGAGTTTTAAGATTCCCATCATGCATTTGGGTTCCTGCCATGCAAATGAGGCAATTCTGATTGGCTCATGTTTGACCTTGATTGTAAGCTGCTCATAGGCCAGCTGGAGGTTTGTAAAGTGGCTGGTCAATTGTAGGGTTTTGTTTCTTTGACAGCAACAGTTGACTGCTTTTTTCATGGAACCAGCAGCAAATGTCAGCTTTTATAATTCTTGTTATCGCATTCTGAGATTTCCTTCCCACTATAGTTTACCCAATTTACTCAATTGATGCTGGCCTAATCAGGCCGCATGCTCCTCCACGCTTTGTTAAGATAAGGGGATGGAAAGGTCCAGGCTTGTTGATATGATGATGAAGTCCTATATGTGACAGACTTCAGGGAGGATAGATAAATGTCTCACAAGGTTTCTGGAGTCTGGGAATCCACAAAAGACGGCTCTTCAGGGCCATAAGCCTTCTTTATTTGTTATGTTATGTTATGTTATGTTTTATGTTATGTTATGTTATGTTATGCCAGAGTCAGGTTGGAAAGCAGACTTTAGGATATAGGGTAATAAAACCCTGTCTGGTGAGTCCTTATCAGTCAGTGACTCCCCAAACCTTTTAGTTATGAATTTGGGAAAGAGGAAGAAGAAAAAAAAAAAGGTCAGATTTAGTCCTAAATGTGATGGGATAATGTTTTGGAAATTATTAAGTCATTTTTCTCTTTTGCTTTTTGAATATATGACCTTTGTCTAAGCTGGCAACATGTCCATCTGCCTGTAGCAAAATTAGGATTTGTTACTGAAATGAAGTACAGAGTAATATGCAGCTTGTGGTAGGCAAATTAGGGTTAGGCAGTAAGATAATAGCCATATAAGCTAAGCTATCTCCTCCAGAGAGGATTTTCTAAAGTCTTTTGTGTCCTGGCTTTAATATATCCAGAGCAGAGTGGGGCACCCAGCTCAGAGGTTTTTCTGAGTGTAGAGAATGTGAAGAAATATGTGACCCAGTTAGGTCAGTGACAGTTGGGCAAAAGATGAGGGGGGACCAAAAAAAAATAAATACCAGGACTTTTGTTTTGGAGGGCGGGCTCCTTATAATACAGGCTTCCCTTCCTAGGTAAGTGTTCTGGGAATCCATCGGCATCAGTATACCAGCTAGCATTGTTGTGAGAGGCTGCATTCAGTTGCAGTGGTTTCTTTCTGGAGATTCCTTCTATGCATTTACACATATTATGATGGGAGATTTACAAGTGCACCTGCCCACACCACACTGAGTGTTCAGCAGTCTTTGACCAATCACAACATGATCCATGTGCCCCACCCTCCCTATTCACCCAATCTCGTCCCAGGCATTTTTTTTGGGGGGGGGGGTTCCCTGGATGAAAGAAGTCCTCAAAGGGAAACATTTTGCCGATGTGGAAAAGGTGAAACAAAAAATGGCAGAAGCACTACAAGGCATCAAAACCGACAAGTTCAAAACCTGTTTCGAGCAGCGGAAAAAGCGTCTCACTAGGTGTATTGCATCACATGGGGAGAACTTTGAAGATGACTGAAGTTTAAACATGTAAGAATAAATATACAATTTTGATCAATAATTTCTGAGTTTTTTGGAGTCCCCCTCATATATTGAAGAAAGGGACCTCATGATAAAATTTTACAAAGACACCAACCACAGCAAGAGTTGTAAAAATTTACTGACAGCTGTAAGACATCTGCTGTAAACAAAAAAACAGTTAACCATTGCTGTTCATTAATCCTATCTTAAAGAAACAAACCACTACAGTCAATCAACTGCTTTACAAACTGCTGGCACAACAGATAGCCAATTTCCTTTCGCAAACTTCTCCATGTCTCATGGACGATTCCCCAGGCCCACACTAGACCCTGATGCAGTCTTGTAAATACTTCTATGTATCCTCTGTCTCTTCACAAACAGCAAACATTCACGGCTGCTCTGCCCATTGTGCCCTTCACAATGGGCAGATTAAACTAATTAAATTAATTAAATCCCTTTAATAAATCTACTTTTCTTAATTCATAACTGTCTTAGTGAATGCTTTCACCACTCACGACTCCGGCCACACCTAACCCTACACACGGCAGAGAAGACATCTCCTTCCTATGATAACAGGAAAGCCACAGCCCTGGTTGCTTGATGATAGAAAAGGAACACGATATAGGATGAAGGCGATCATCAGAATATTTTATATAGGCACTGACCAATCGGAACAGATGCCAGCAAAAAAATCTCAGTGTGATGCTGGCACATAGCAGCTGGGTATGAACCATCCATGGGGGCTGGAAAAAGAGAAGCCAGGGATGAGAGGGAAGGTGACCAGAGACAGGCAGACACATCAAGTTACCAGACATGTTATCCTGGTTTTAAGGAGGGAGGTTAACTCTTTGGCAACGGATGGGGGAAGTGCATCTCTCACACATACTCTGCAGAATGAGATCACCTCTTGAGCTGCCTCCGTAGCAGTCAGGGTTTGGCCACACCAATTCGGTGGTCCAGCTTGGTCCAGCAGAGGAAGACCACAGCGTGCTGTTAAACGGATACATGACCTCCAAGGCCATGTCCATGTTCTTCTAAGTTGTATTACATATGTCCCATCTTCTGACAACTCTGCAGCTTTTTGTCTCTTGCATGACCTCTCATAGTTGACACTACGTGATAAGCCCTGCCCCAAATCCACTCCTAGACCCAGCTGGATGGCGTCTTTAACTGCAGCCAGCTAGCAAAGCAAACTTATGAAAGTGTGCAGGAGTTCCCAAGACCACCCCCTGGTTTGATTATTCACTAGGGGGATTCGCAGGACTCAGCAGATAAATCATAAGACTCGTGGCTGTGATTTATTATAGAAAAGGATGCAAAGCCAAATCAGCAAAGGAAAAAGACATAGGAAGTGGGCACAGGCTTCTTTTTTAGGTTTTTGTGTGTGTGTGTGTGTCTGTGTGTGTGTGTTGGAGTCTCACTCTGTCACCCAGACTGCAGTGCAGTGGCACGCTCATGGTCACCACAGACTGGACCTGTTGTGCTCAGGTGATCCTTCCGCCTCAGTCTTCCAAGTAGCTGGAACTACAGGTACATGCTACCACACCTGGCTTATGTTTTGATTTTTTATTGTAGAGACGAGGTCTCACCAAGTTGCCCAGGATGATCTCGAACCCCTGGGCTCAGGTAGTTCTCTCGCCTTGGCCTCCCAAAGTGCTGGGATTACAGGCTTAGGCCACCACACCTGGCTGTGGGCACAGGCTTCTAAAAGCCTTCTACCAGTCCAGTCACCCAAGACTTCTTTTTTTTTTTTTTTTGAGACAGAGTCTCACTCTGTCACCCAGGCTGGAGTGCAGTGGCATTATCACTGCTCACTGCAGCCTCAACCTCCTGGGCTCAAGTATCCTCCTGCCTCAGCCTCTGTAGCTGGGACTACAGATATGCATTACCACCCCCAGATAATTTTATAAAATTTTTTTGTAGAGACGAGTTCTCGCTATGTTGCCCAGGTTGGTCTCTAACTCCTGGGCTCAAGCAATCCTCCCACTTCGGCCTCCCAAAATGCTGGGATGATAGGCTTGAGCCACTGCACCTAGCCAGGACTTTCATATTTCTCCCAGAAACAAGTAGTGACAACATTTCACAAACAGCATCTACCAGGGAAGCTTATAAGTGACTCGGCACCCAGGGTTTTCATGGGGGCTGGTCACATAGGCACCCTTGGCCTAGCAGGGACCAAAATTCCAGACTCCCAGAAGGAAAGCAAGTGTTCAGCAGAAATGACACTGTGCTGTTTAGACCCAGCAAACCACTCTTATTAGTTTTAGGAATCATGGGAATCGTGTCAAAATCCAAGTTCCCTGACACCAACCTAGGAACAATCTTGTAAGCAGGTCTTTCTAAGGACAGTAGCCTTAGACCTGCTATGTTAAATGTTTTCTGCTCTAAGGAAGTAAAGCTAGCTCAAATGTGTCTTCTTTAACACTATTCTTCATTAAGTGATGCTATGAGCTGGCTTGAGTCCTTCCACAATTCATATGTTGAAGCCCCAGCCTCCCGTGCCTCAGAATGTGACCGTATGTGGAGATAGGATCTCTAAAGAGATAGTTACATTAAGATGAGGTCACTAGGGTGAGCTCTAATCCAATATGACTGGTGTCCTTATAAGAAAAGGAGGTTAGGAGACAGACACACATTTGGATAGATTATGTAAAGACACGGAGAGAAGATGGCCACCTGCAAGCCTCAGAAACCAACCCTGCAGACACCCTGATCTCAGACTTCTAGCCTCCGGGATTGTGAGAAAATACTTTTCTGTTGTTTAAGCCACCCAGTCTGTGGGACTTTGTTACGGCAGCCCTATCGAACTGTAGAAGTGAGTGAAAGGAAATCTGAGCGCATCATTATTTATCATTATTTACGACATAGTCATTTTTCAATATCGATAAGCTGCATTTTCGTGGAATTCTCCAATCCTGTATTCACATGGCATGCTGTAGCTAGAACGAAAGTTGAGGCCTATGGAATCAGGGCTCCACCCAAATCCCCAGAGGTCATGTCAAAGAAATCCTGAATGCACCATCAGCTTCCTGGTGCATTACTTCACCTCAGAACAGTGCGCCCGTGTCCATAGACTGGATATGACTGACAGTCAAGGTCCCAGGAGTGGCCCTCCATTAATAGGGAAGCTAAATTGGTGGATTAATACCTGTTAGGTTTTGTCCTGACATAGACTCCACTCCGCCTACATCTGACTTCTTTCTTCCCTCTCGTTCAGGGAGCAGCCTCTGGCCAAGACTGGTCTCTGAAGAACATCCATGTTGCCAGTAATGAGTCATGGGGTGCAGGTGGTCAAGCAACGCTGAAAGCAATATAGGCAGCACTCTTAATCGATGTCATTGGAAACACTGTATAGCAATTGAATAATTAACTTGCTTGATTATAAAACCGTTTGCTGTACTGTCCTGAGGTGCAGCTTCTTCACCGACTGGCCGCCATCAGTGCCTCCTGTAAGTTTTAATAAACCAATGTCTTTCCCTGCTGGACCTCTGGGTGATCTCTTTGGAAAAGGTAAACGTTACTTGCAAGCCCTCTCAGATCTGTGGTCACCGCATGAACAAAACTCCGGTTTCCTCTTTCCATTTCCAGTGGTGTGTCTACACAGACTCTCAGAGGTCTACACAGAGTTGAGCCCACAATGGTAAGGTGCTGCTGAATGCACCCTTTGTTGGTGGTCCTGTTTCCCTCTCTCACCTCCCCATCCCTCACCATATTTCCTCAAATCATTCTCCATAAACTGCTGACAACTTCCATGTTCGGGACAGAGTGGAGGAAAAAACCCAGGGTTTCCCAACGACAGATCTAAGAGTCTGTTCCAAGTAATTAACCGGAAAGCATTTCACTTACAATTTCCTTCTTTCCAGACTCCGCTGTCAGTTGCCTCCATTCCATCCTCTGGTGTGCGTTTATGAGGGAGGTACACTGCCTTGTGGTTAAGGGCATGAGTTTTGGAATCAGATATTCTAGGTTCAAATCCCACATCCTCCCCTACAGAATGCCTCTCATCATCTGAGAAGAACTAGCAGAGGGCAGCCACACAGACGGAGCAAGCACCGAACATGCGTGAGGGTCTGTCATTCTACGCTGGGTAAGAGGTTCCATCCCAAGCAGCGGGGGAGGGAGCATGGTTTCCATCCAAGCTGTCATCCACCTCAGTGACTTTCTCTTCGCAAGTACTGTAAGGTTGAGAAGCCAAGGAAATGCTGTTCTGAAATCATGCTTGCTTCTTAAAAGTGTTCTGAAGAGAGGGTACTCTGCTTCATCTTCTTTGTAGGGGCTGAAAGTCTCAGGGGCCACTCTGTAAATATCAAGTGCCTCCTGAGTGCTGGCTAATAACAAAACTCGAACCCTGAGAAGGCAGCCCGATCACGAGGAGCTGACCGACAGCACTCTCTGAACCTCTTCACTTTGTTTATGTCTTCAAGACTTACTTTTAGTCCCAGCCAATGCTAATGTAAAAATGGTCTCTCCAATATGAGGCTTAAAAAACTCATGGCAGTGTGGACTCTGGATGAAACAATCAACAAGGCATGGTTGGGGGTGTCAGAGAGACCTTGACTAAAATTCTGACTTTGCCCTTAGTAACTATGTTCTCTGGCAAATTTCTTCTCTTCTCCCAAGTGGAGATGATGCCGCCTTCTTCACAGGGCTGCAGCCACGATTACAGATGGCAATGAAAAGGGCTTTGCCCATCACCTAAAAGACTTGTTTTTACAGCAGACAGTCTCACACCTTGGTAATGCTTATTTTCAATCTTTTCTACTTTAGTCCTTACAGAAATGTTGCTAAGAAGAAACAAAACCATCTAATTAAACCTTATTTCTTTTTTTATGCTTCTTTCTCTCTCTATTTGAGACTTTAACTAATGGGAAAATGGCCAAAAGTACGTTGAACAGAAAAGAAGAGAGAACAAAAGTTTTCAAGAATCCATAAATTAGACATGCTATTCTATGCAGGTGGGCTGAATTTTTGTTTAGCACCAAGCAAACAGGCACTCCAAATGAAAAGATGTCCTTTATTTATGAATATCAGCAAAGATTTAATTAGAGGTAGCTTTAAATAAAAATGGGTAATTAAGATCAAGCAATTTCACCAGCACATTAAATAAGACTTACAATTGAATATTATACCAAAGTGAACCATTTGGAACCACCTATGTGTAGGCGGAAATCTTGTGACTGAGAGTGCTGGCATTACCCAGTATCTCTTCCCCTCTTCTTCCATAGCAATAGAATTTTTAGCTGAGCATATGACTACAGGATATAAACTCCCAGAGTAAAAAAACTACATTTTTTAAACTTTTTTTTTTTTTTTGCTGATAGATGTGATCAAGTTTATGAAATTCCAGATAAAGAAATGTAAGAGGAAGTGGTATGTGCAACCTCACAGAAGTGTCCTTAAAGGGAAGCTTCTCCTTTTACTCCTTTCTGCTGGCTGGAATGTGGGCATGATGGCTGGAACCGAAGCAGCCATCTTGGACAATGAGGAGAACAATGTGGAAGAAGGAACACAATATTCCCTAGTATTGTGAATCATGGTGTCAAGCCTGGACCATTTACCCAGATTTTCACATGAGAAAAACACTTCAGCTGCTTGTTGTTCTGGATTTTCTGTTGTTCAAAACTGATTCTAATCCTAACTACTTCAGTCTGGATGGCACAGATACACAATTGGCTGTGAATATTGAATTGCTTGAATTTTTTATATGCCTCAAAATCGGGCGTTAAGATGCATTAGCTTGGTTTCCTGTATCTGTTGGTTCTATTCTTAACAAGAGTCCTACTTTATGAAGCGACAGGAACTGTCTTGGTTATCACTTATGTAAAAATTGCTTTGCATGTTCCAAAGTCTCATTTATCCTGCCATTTGATACTTGGGAGATTTGGATGTTTAGTGGATCATTACTACTGAAGGTTTTTTTTTTTTTCCTAGTTGTACACAGATACTGCTCTTGGGCTATATCCATCCTTCTCGGCAAATAAAAATCTTCATATTTCCAGTTTGGTTTTTATTATTGAAGGTGAGGATGGGAAATGAATAGCTTATCTCTCTGAAGTCATCAAGTAGCCCAGTCAATATACAAGCACATATTTTTCTTATTTGGATCAGGGCTTCATCACCTCATTCCTCTGCTTGTTTGTTTTATTTTTTGCTTTTTTTGAAACAAGAACAAAGATCTGAGTTATATTCATAAAACAGAAAAGAGTGCTTGCTTGTCTGCCTGTCCTTCCTCCCTCCCTCCCTCTTCTCCTTCCCTCTCTCCTTCCTTCATCTTTTTCTCTAGAGACTGAGTGATATACTCCTTTGAGAGACCGAGGAGAAAATGAACTTTTGAAGGGAAGAGATTCCAAACACCTAAAACTAATTTCTCAAGGGCTTGTGGACCCCTGGAAGCCTTTCCAGGAGCCTGACATTAAGAACCTGCACCCTTGAGTTCACTGCAGAGGGTTGGAAGGGGTCCTGTTTGCAGGAAGCCTCAACTAAACTCTAATACAGCGAACAATTGTCTGCCATCCACCTTCTCTCTCTGTGATTTGTCTGATACCACCTCTGTTTAAACTGACTCACTTTTTAAACTTAAGCTTCAGGCCGGGCGCGGTGGCGCACGCCTATAATCCCAGCACTTTGGGAGGCCGAGGTGAGAGGATTGTCTGAACCTGTGGGTTTGAGACCTGCCTGGACAACTTGGCAAGACCTCGTCTCTACAATAAATCAAAAAATTGGCCGGGCGTGGTGGCGTGTGCCTGTAGTTCCAGCTACTTGGAAGGCTGAGGCGGAAGGATCACCTGAGCCCAGCAGGTTGAGGCTGTGGTGGCCGTGAGCGTGCCGTTGCGCTCCAGCCTGGGCAACAGAGTGAGACTCCAATGCCCCCCCAAAAAAATTAAAAAAGAAATTTAAGCTTCATTGACAGCTATGAAATCACAGATACAATGTGCAATTGATATTTTTCCTAATATGTATTATGGTACATGGCCATCAAAGTAAAAGCATGTGTTGTTTTTGGTTGGGTTGAGACTAGGATGAGAGCACAAATCATTTATGTATGAAGTGCTCCCAGGAAGCACCACTAGGGGAACAGGGAAATAAGAGCGATGTCGAGACAGGGAAGGTTAATGGACAGGACACTACTACAGGCACTGGAGTTGGATCCCTGGGGCTGCCCTGAGAAAAGTATGCAAGAGGAAACCTGAACAAAACTGGAATTATTTTTTTGCAGCCAGGCCCCTTGTAGTTCAAGCTTTCCCCGTTAGGTAAGTTTTCTAGGAACCCATCAGCATCAGTGTACCAGCCGACTTGTGAAAGGCTGTGCCCGGCTGCAGTGATTTTTTCTTGGAGATTCTTTTTTTTTTTTTTTTT
>CAUYQG010189105.1:0-18822 GCA_963574415.1 Tarsius wallacei | reverse complement strand
ACGCCCGGCTAATTTTTTTGATTTAGTGTAGAGATGAGGTTTCGCCTGCCCAGGCGGGTCTCGAACCCGCGGGCTCAGGCAATCCACTCACCTCAGCCTCCCAAGGCGCGGGATTACAGGCTGAGCCACCGAGCCCGGCTTAAGTTTGTTTCTAAATGCACTTTGGATTTAATCTACTTAAACTTTCAGTTTGTTTCTGAATATGCTTTAAATGTCCTAGCATTTGTAAAACTAAATACAAAGGTAATCATAAAACACTTTTTTGGTCTCAATTTATCATACTAATTTGTTTCTGAACCTAAAAACACCACTCAACATGTAACCATGAGTAATTTCAAGACTGGAGGTCCTTTCCTTCAATAATTTGTACTAAAAATTTTCCTGCAACTTCTAGAATCTTCATATTAACAAAATGCAAAAGAACCTTTGGCTCATCAATGCTTTCAAAAATGCTAATTCACTGCCATGAATAGATGTCAGCTTCTCAACTACTCATGTGTAAATCCAGACTGAGGCAAGGTGTGCAAACAGCCTGCTTTCAGGAACTTTTTAGTTCAAGAAGCCTTCTTTTTACACACATACACACACATACAACCTTTACACTAATGAAAATGAAAATTTTCTGGAGTTCAAAACCATATATATGGTTGAGGAGATACAAATAGACAAACCATCCAGTTGACCAATGTCCACTGAAGAAAGGTAATCTTTGAATTGAAAACAATTATAATTTTGGAAAGATTAATTTCAACAACATTTTATAAAGGGAAATTGAAGAGCACACATGGTATCACTCCCTACTTCATAATGTTATAAATAAAATCCGTAACAGTATTTGAATGTATTTTTGCCTACATTATGAACATTTTCAATGGTTATAAATGCTGATAGAAAGAGGATAATAAATTAAGGTATGTAACAATTATAAAGTAACTGCTATCCATTAGATTTGTTTGCCTTTCTCTGTTTCAAAAGTGATGCAAAAGGAATAAAACAAACATAATAAAGGGTCTCAGCTTCCTCATTCCCTGAACATTTGCTCTCTTTTCTTTCATTTACTATCTACCAGCCCTACCCCATGAACTCTGACTCTAATAAACCACAGGACTCACAAAAACTGTCCTCAGAAAATACCATTCTGATGTTTTTTGAGGCCCAAAGCAAGAGGTAAGAAAACAGGAAAGCTCCCAAAGATGAGGGGTGGTTAAAGTCAAAAACAGCTGTTTAACGTAAAAATCACAAGGTAAGGTAACACACTCAGCTGTCCTATATCCTATACAAACTCTGACCCTACTTCAATTAGAGTCACCTGGTTTTCAGATGCTGCCTGATAATACATATGAATGAAGCCCTAACCTCTATTTGTGTCATTTACATAATTTTCTGTTGGCAGTAAACTCCACATGCAATTTAGTAAATAAGAAGATAAAAAGCAAATGCATTCTGTTCACTTTAAAGCGTTAGTTTAAAACAAAAAACTTATAAAATTCACAATTGTGCAAAATACTATAAAGATATGTAGGATGTTTAAAGAATTCTAATGCTCATTTACCTACTGAAACACTAATAGGATAATCTTACAATTTCAAAGTTCTACTATGTGAATGGCAGCAGTGCTAGTTTCATATATCAGGAAAATCTCCAATGTCTTCAATCATACTTCCACTTGACAAGAGTGCATGGTGTTAATAACCATCCCATCTATATAGTCAGTAATCTGTCTAGCATGAAATCAACACAGTGGAAACTAACATAAATAGGCCATTGTTTTTTTAAGAACTGGCCAGGCCATGTGTTATTTGAGCTATAGCTGACCTGTTTTCCTAGCTTTGGCTCCGTCTTCTACCTTGAGGAAGTGAATCTCCTCTTTTCTTCTCTCTAATTTACTTTCTAAATAAACATGCTTTCCAATCTAAAAAAGAAACTAACAGAAATAAAAAGTCATTTTGACTATAACACAAAAATAAAACAGTAGTCAGAGGAAATTAGCTAAATTATGTAATCCTCAACTTAGTGTAAAATAAGACTTTGTATCAGAGTGCAAAGTATTACAACCAGAGCATAATCATCTATCAAACTGAATGTCCTAAAAACAATAAAGAAAACAAAGTTGATTTACTTTAAACACTTTTCTATTTTGTAATATTTTAGACTAATCTCTGCTTTTATCTCTAAAAGGAAAAATAGTGCTATAATAAAGTAATTTTGAAATAATATATACAATGGAAGATTACATAAAAATTATTTTAGTAAAAGTGCTAAACTCAGATTTAGGTTCAATACTTACGTCAACCATGAGCATGATAAAACAAATTTATCTTACCTCAAAGTTAATTTTTCTGAAGTGGTAGAACAAATCTATCATTAGCTGTGGATATCTCTTTTCTCCTATTTTCTGTCTAAAAGAACTCAGAAGGCTACAGTCTGACCTATGATGGCACTAATGCCTTACCATGCTCAGGAGTTTGCTCACAGTAAAGGAGTAAGACAGCAATGGATGGAAAAAAATGTCCTGATGTGGGTCTCTTTAGATGATGCCCATAACATTTAGAAAAATGAAGTGAAATGTGTGTCTGAAGGTGAATCACATGTCAACTTTTGATAAGCTCCTCAAGGAGTTAAGTGGGTAAATGGGTAGTGATCACAAAATTTAAAACTTCTTAGCAGACAGTTAGAAAAGATCTATCAATAGTTGATTGCCTCTGTTTTGTTCAGCTAGTAAGCAGACTTGCATATTGATTGCTGTTATCTGCTAACAAGGGAAAATGAAGGCATTGTAACAGCGTGCTGGATCTAGGGCTAAGGAAAATGGATTTCCTTCAAGCCAAAATGACATACATGACACTTGTTCGCCTGGAAGATACAAGAGTAAAGTCCTATATGTCACTTTATGTAACAACTGAGCTCATGCTCATAACAAATATCAATACATCCTGAAGGTCAGCAAAATAATTTCCACCCTAAAATACCAACTAGTACTAAAGATGACACCCACCTACGGGGCAGTCTGAGCTTCTCTGACTTTCCTAAATAGAGATGAACATTCCTTTTTGGAAATATAATTTATATAGTATGACTGACTTAGTTGAAACACAACTTGAGAAAAATGCAAGGAGAATGACTTCCTGAAAAAGTAAAATTTTCAGTAAAATTTTGAAAGTAGCCTGGAGGATAATGTTGTCCTGGAGAATGGTGATGAAGGAAAAGTCACAGTCTGAAGCTTGTGATTCAGTGACCTTTAATCATGCTACATTACTAACAAAGGTCATTCGAGAACTAACAGCACTTTTACCTCAAAAAAAGTGGGGGGAACCTAGTTCAAAATTGTCAGTGACATCATAAAAAGAAAGGTGAGTCCAAATAACATTGTCTTCCAAGGTAAGAAGGGAGGTACAAGGGGTCCACTCTGGCAGAGAGGAAATCTCATTATTCACATGGGCTAGAAATTCCAGTGCATGGTAAAAATACAAAGCAACATTGTTTTTGTTATTTTATGGTTTTAAAAGGTCCTACAGACACGAAGCTACTTATTGTTTGTACTCTGGGGCAGAACAGGCCCACTACCCTACCCTTGACACACCCCTTGCATAAATGATCAGCTTAGTTCCTATAGAAGTTCTAGGCAAGATCCTTACTGACAAACAAATACATTGACCTGGAAGTCTCCAAAACAACTGCCAAAAGAATTTTGACTGTTTAAGTCTTGAAACCACATAGGTCCGGCCATTAAATGTAGTCCAAGTGACTAGTAATGACATGAGAGGGGACCCACTCAATCAGTTCTTAGACCACACAAAAAATCTGTTTGGGGGATTAAATTCTTCTCATAATTTTTTTAATATACTAGTCATACTTTTAATAAGAGCATATACATCCTAGATGCTAGAGAGGCTGTAGTGAGCAGTGCAGACGTGGTCTTCTGTCTTTGCCAAGTTTATATTCTAAAGCAAGAAGGATAATGGAAAATGAGAGTACAATAAACTATGAATGCTACAATAACAGTGAAATACAAGAAGTTATATTCATATAGCAATATCCCACAGTATTTTTCAAACTTTTTAACCCAGCCCATAGTAAGAAATATATTCACATTATAACCCAGTTTCCACATAGCTACAGTAAAATAATATATTCATACAAGCACATGCATAGACACACCCATATACTATATAATTAAAACTGAAAAATGTTCATCAAACAATATTTGCCTTCATAATACATGACAAACTCTGATATTTTTATTCCATTTTAATGTTCCTGGTCTTGAATCACTAAATTGATTTTAGGGTTCCTGTACAGGTTTTGACCTAAAGTTTGAAAAACACAGACAAACTGGTATTTTTAAGTCAGCTGCATTTTTTAGTACAAGTTTCTGAGACCGACCTAAAACTACTGAATTAGAATCCTTGGAGGACAGGTCCCAGAAGTCTAGAAATGTAAGACTTGGCGACTCTATTGAGCCAGGACACATGCTGGGCGTGGTGGCTCAAGTCTGTAACCCAGCACTTTGGGAGGCCAAGGCGAGAGGATTGCCTGAGTCCAGGGGTTCAAGACCAGCACGGGCAACTTGGTGAGACCTCGTCTCTACAATAAATCAAAGAATTAGCCAGGCATGGTGGTGTGCACCTGCAGTTCCAGCTACTTGGAAGGCGGGTCGAAGCTGAGGTGGCCATGAGCATGCCACTGTACCCCAGCCTGGGATACAGATTTATACTCTGACTCAAAAAAAAAAAAAAAAGAAAAAAAAAGAAAAAAGCCAGGACACAGCAGAACAATATTTGTGTCTTCCATAAAGTTCACAGAAATGTTTTTAAGGTGTGTTCTGTCTGATTTTTGTCCCCCTCAAACCTAATATATTCACTATATCACCTTCTGGACCACCAGCATCAATGAGAACAGAGAAGAAAATACAGAAGAATTGTCTCAGAAGCAGATCCACTGAAGCACTAGAGGAAGGTTTAGTGCGAGGCCTACACAGAAACACAGAGAGCAATCTGAGAGAATGGAAACCTTGAAATTGTGAACTCATTTCTATCTCTGTTTCTTGAGAAGTCATGATTTTTACAGAAAGTTATTAATATTAATCTCATTAATCTTAACTTTATTTTGCCAGGTAGTTGAAACTCCTTTCCAACTTAGTAAGAAAATTTCCCAGATACAGGCAACCAAAACCAACTTCCTACAGAGCCGAAAGTTTAGGAGTTTAGAAATTCAGATATCATAGGGGCCTGGGAACATCATAACCCTATATAACCAAATATATATCTCTCTTTAAATTACTCCCCACGAACAAGACAAGAAGTCAAGAAGAAATTAGTTCCTCCACAGGTTGGGGAAATATAAAGGTTTGCAGTATATTAAACAGCTAATATTTCACCTATTGAACAAATGAGAGACAATCTTCTCAAAAGAGTTGTTAATGATTTTTAGGTAGAAATTCTCTAAAGAAAATTGAGTGTCCTTTCCATAGCCATTGAAAAGAAATCCTACCTCCCCAAGACAGCAAGGCAGCTGGAACACTGCATTCAACATAAACTGAGAAGAATATGAGAAGTCTATCCAAAAATGTTAATTTTTCCACAAAAGAGAAAGATTAAGGGTATGTTCTTTAAAATGTCTATTTGCAAGGCTCACCATCTTTAGATAATCTCCATCTTCTAGAAATTAGAGGATGGGGCTAAAACTTAAGTCTGATAAAGGACAAAAAAGATGCAAACAAAAATGCGGTAAAACTAGTTTTTAATCCAGAAGTATAGACCCAAAGTCCAGACACATGCTCCAATCCCTTTATACTTCATTTTTACCCTCTTATAAAAGCAGGATCAAAGAACAGCCTTTAGGTGAAACTAAGAACTGAGAGACAGGTAAAAATCTAGTTGACAGGAACTGGCTAGAGAGAAGGAGAAGGAAAGAATCAGGGAAGGAGGAGGAGGAAAGAATCAGAGAAGAAGAAGAAGGAAAGAATCAGGAAAGAAGGAGGATCATTTTCTCTTAAAAGTCTGACTGCAGGTCTCAGCTCCAGCTCCAAAATCTTCTACACTAACACTGAATGAGACGTTATCGCAACATAAAGGATGCTATCTTCAAATCTTCAGAAAACTAAACTTATATGTTTAAATATTCTAATATCCTGTCTCTTAGTAGCATTAATTCTAAGTAGAGGTACGAAGTTTGAAGGCAGTTGTGGCCTAATTAGCAAGCGACTCAGTGACAAATATAGTTTGCTGTATTAAAATTGCTTCAGTAGCTATACAAATTGTAGATGATAATTTATGAAAGAAATTCTAATTCAACTGACTAGTGCTGTGAATGTCAAACAAAGGACAGCAAAAATATGTTGAAATTTCTTTGTGCACATTTTACAAAAGAGCAACTAAAAAGCATAATTAAATAAAAAGCACATCCTATATTAATTTCACCATTTTAGCATTAGAGGCAATAATACACACAAGAGCTTCGTTTCTCCATAAAGAACTTTTTAGCATATTGTTTTCTAATTAAAAATCTTCCATTTCAGTAAAATTCTCCAAGGCATTGCAATCTTAATTTAAAGCACCAGAAGCCATCCAATCAAGTTTCTAATAAATGACAAGTTGGGAGTTTCCACTTACCTAGATATATTGTTAAAGCTAAGAAACAGACGTTGGAGGCAGGGCAAATTATCCACATCTCTCTAGAAGGAAACAGAAAGCAAACACTTATCAACTGAAAGAAAAGAAAAATAAGTGTCTTCCTGCTCGGCTACTGAAATACAGAGTCATTCCTATAACTGCAACCTTGCTACATCACTGATCTCTACTGGCATCGAGCTCCATTCTTCTTCACTGCAGATCAGATGGGAGGGTTTCAGAGCATCTGCAGAGCCGGCTGCACCACTCGCAAGGTGGAAAGCACTGAGGAGCCTGGCAAGATGCTGCCGCTAGCCTCTTTAAGCATGCTTTTGGGAAAGACGCCAAAATGCTACTTCAGTGTTTCAACTGCAGCACCAATACAGGAAGATCAAACATTGGTTAAAAATCACTTTCAAAAAGAAGCTACTCAGGAGCTTTACATTTTAAATTTATACAATTAGCTTTCCAAACAATAGTAAGAATTTCAAAGCTATTAACCTTACTAGTCTCAAAGCCTTGGAAATAGATTTTCAGTTACAAATGAACCAATACATTGATGATTCCCCCCGATAAAGCTAAAAGCAGATCATAATGTCACTGAAGGGCACTGTAAGGACAATTTCCAATCTAAGCACATATCAGAGGTACTGACAGTTAGAAATAGATCCTGTTATATCTATATACAACACCCTAAAAGCACACCACTGCTGTATAAATACAGTGGCCCTGAAAAATATTAAAATGTTTAGGCCCAAATGACTTATTTTAAATCACAAAATAAATATAAGTAAAGCCACCTAATTTACTTAAAGGAAAAGACATAAATCTTCTGAAAAGTATGATATATACTAGAGTAACAGAATCTTACAAGAGCTTAATAATTGCCTAGCCAATGATTCCATTATCCACATGAGGAAAAGTGACCAGTTGAAGTGGTGGCAGAGGCAGAACAAGGGCGGGGTGGGAGGGTGGCCCAGAGGTACACACTGTCCCTAGAGGCTGAGACAAGACAAGATCCCAGGTACCCAGACATCCAGTGCTCTGCTCTTTAAGACACTACACACTGCCACTTCTCATATAAAATGGCTTTTGTCCTTAAGGACAAAACATCATTTATAGTAGTTCCCAGTTATATGAATTTCAATAACATAAATTATAATTTATGGTAATTCCCAGTTATACAAATTTCAGTAATACAAATATACAAATATTTTACACGCTACTATGACTGATATTTAAACCTAAATTAAAACTTGCTTTGCTGTTTCTGTAAGTCATCATCTTTCTTCCCCCTTCCTTTTCTCCTTCACTTTTAAAACTACCATTTCTAAGATCTCAGTGAGAGTTTAGGCAAGCGCATTAAAATTACAGACAAACCTAGTTTTTTTAATTCTTTTTTTTTTTTTATTTTAAAGATGTGGGGTACAAGTCAGGGTTAGGTATACAAATGTTCACCTTGTTGATGAGGTGCACCCTTCCCTCCCCCAGAAGTCTCCCTCACTGCCAATCCCACCCCTCCTCCCCTGGCAGTTTCCCACTACTGCCAATCCCCCTCTCACAGCACCATGATAATTGTTCAAGGTCTGCTTATGAGTGAGAACATATGGTACTCTGTTCTTTGTTTCTGTGATAGATCACTGAGTATGACAGGCTCTAAATCCATCCAAGTTGCTGCGAAGTACACATGACAAACCTAGTTTTAATGCTGCATTTATTTATTTTTAAAAGTTTGTTACACAAAGAAAATATGCAAGTGATAGAACTGTGGCAGAAGTACTTCACAATGGTTTTTGAGAGAGCACAGGAAAAATGATTCTGGCTTAACACCTTCTCCTGCCTTTGCTATGAACTGTTCAAGTTTCCCTCAATCCCTTAGTCCCAAACTATGTAAAATGGATATAACTGCCATGATCAAAATACTGGCTATGAATACCATTCATTTAGATTACCATTCTCAGGCTCACCTCGAAAAAGCCTGTTCCACAGATATGAGATGATTTTTAGAACTTTTCATGGTCAAGGAATAACTTCCCTCGGGGGGTGATATTTATGTGTTAGCAAACTTCTGGAATCATCTCTCTCAGTTGCCTCTCTCTGATGTTCCCACAAATGGAGGAGGAGTGATGGACTAGTGGTAGGGCTCATTTTATCCCAGGGTCTCGTGTTCCAAAGGAAATGGCAGCTTACTGTCTGTCTGGTCTCTAGAAACATGAAGTAGCTGAACTGAAAGCCCTCTCCAAATTTCTCAAATCTCTTCTCTCAAATTCTTCCTGGAATCTAACTGAGATGTTTCTGGCCCAAGCGTTGTTACTGACACCCAACTGGGAGAAACTGAGAGGCAGTAGTCTGAATCTCCTTTGAATCAAGGCATCTCTTTAAAATAATGCATTTGTCCCTGAGCTCCAGAACGCCACCTTCAGAGATTACAGACATCTTTTAAGACATCACTTCTTGCTATTAAAACATAAACCCAAATTATATCAGGTTATAATTTGTGAGAAAAGTATTTTTTAAGCTTATTGGATAAAATTATAATGCTTTGTATTTATCTTTATTTATGAAACCAAATTTTATATCTATATCAAATTTCCAAAGTTATTAAGTGCCATCATGTGATACTTATAAAAAATATTCACAAATTGAAAAACTAAAATACAGAATTCAATGACATATATCCCTATAACCACTTACACAGATAGCCTTTCCAGCACTTTAAAAAGCAAAGTAATTACCCACAATTATTTTTGTTATTCAAAATTTCAAGTCTATAAGAAATGATGATTTTGCTTTAATTTTTCTAGCAGTTTTGAGATATATTTTGTATATATATTTGTATGAAATTCATTACAATAGGCAAAAAGAAGACATTCAACATATCAATCAATGATCTCTACATGTATTATTTATCGAAAAAAGACTTGATAAAAACTATCAGAAGATGCTCCTCTATGTGAGAGAGTAAAAGAGAGACGGGAAGCATGGGAGACCGAGGGAGGGATTCTTCTTCCAGGAGAGCCAGAGAAGCCCAAAGAGGACAACTGCATGGCGGGGCTGAGAGCAGGTCATCTACCACAGAGATGGAGGATAGGGCCCAGGAGGGGGTCTCCAAGAGGCAAGAACGAGACAGCTCTGCCCATATCAAGAGGCATTTTGGAATATTGTTGGAAAGTTTGGACATTAATTAGTGATAATTAAACAAACCTAAATTAGTGAGGAAAATGAGACAGTTATTAATCCCAGGGAGCCCAAAAGTTTAATACCACGGTCCAAGACTCACTTTGAAAACCTCACCTTGCTATGTCAACCAAGCCTAATCTATTATATCATAAATTTATCCATTTCAATTAAGCCTCTGCATTGAAAGACCCATTCTAAACTAGAATCTTAAAATAATCTCAAAAATAAATCTGCTTTTGCCCTTGGAGACATGACCAAGACTATGTCAAGGTAGCGTGCTTTTCCTTGTCAGTAATCATCTCACTTTAGGTTTATCAACAGGTCACTCTAGTGGTATTTTGGGGGAGCTAGCATTCAACAATCCACTTCACCGAAAATATGATATAATTATTTTGAAATGATGTGTAAAAACAAACGAGGGTTACAGATAACATAAGGAAGCTAAATTCTCATCTCTTTGAGAAAAAGTCAACACATTTATTTTACTGTCAAGCATTAAACACTCCTAACACTTCTCTTCAGGAGGTGTCTTTTTCACAGGCAGGTAATCATTACAAAGTAGGCCGAATGGTAACATGCCTAAGATGAGAGAAAAAAATAAGAAATAAAATGTTTACATATAGAGGGTTATTTATAGCTCATCTGTTGTTAATCTGCTCATTATACTGAATTTATTACATGTAAAATAAGACATAATACTGAAAATCATATTAAAAACATTTTTGAAGATTCAAAATCTATATATTCTGAAAATATAATTCTTTTTAAAATAGACAAAATTATTACTACAAGATAATTGAGAGGATTATAATTTTATTTTTCAAAAGAAGAATGACCTGCCATCTGAGAAACACGCCTGTTCAACTCTACTCAGACACCTTTTTCCATATTCCTAAACTTTGTGAAAGAACCATGTGACTCAGCAATCTGACCATGTGTGGAATGTCTATTACTGGAGCTATTTTTAGGGCAGCTTCCTACAGAGGAACAAGGAAGAGGAAAGGTAAGGAGACGGGGCTTTGGCAGGTATCAGGTAGGGTAAAGATGTCTATAATCAAATCCCAGCTCCTCTCATTCTTTTATCTAGTTTGTTATATCAAAAAAGCCAGAGTAAAAATACATAGGGGTAATTATTTTAATTTTGAGAACTGTAAACAGATGTATTAACAAGACATTGAGCAAGTTTGAAAAGAAAAAAGTTCTCCTTCTTATAAAAATAGTTGTTAAATTAATGCCAAAATAATGGCTCCATCCATCCCATTATTCTCATGAGGAAAAGTGACCAGCTGAGGCTGTTACAGGAGCAGAACAAGGGTGGCGTCGGAGGGTGACCCAGGGGTACCACTCACATTATGTGATTAACTCTAATCATACAAAGTGAATAACTCTAATCATATAATTAAATCCCATGAAAAAAGCGCATCACCATCTCTGTCACCTGCTCTGTGTGCTTGTTTACTACCTATTACATGGGAATAGATATCAACCAATCCAGCTGCATTCTACTCTTCCCGTCTAATTTTCTTCTACCCATTGTTGTAATCCCCCAAGAAAAAACTGAAAGGGAGTTTAAAACCAGAACTAGTAAGAAGGCATTGATATGCTGACTAACCAGGGAGCTGTCTGGTATATAATCTAGGAGAGCTAGATCTGACAGCTTTGAGAAAAAGAACACAAGCTTCTATTTCATAATCATAGGCCTTTCCTTACTGGAATTTGTAGTTCAAATTTACATCACAAGCATGGTCTAAAAATGACCCCTCATGAAAAATGGTCCCTGGCATTTGTGCCCTTAACACTTCTGGCAAAACTATCTAGAAGGACACAGACTCAACTCAGGCTTCCCAGTATTCTATTCCAAACTACCAAACTATAAAGAAAAATTATTGTGACAAAGAGTCAGTAGAAATTTCAGGCAGCAAATACAGAACTGAGAAAAAAATTAAGACAATATAATAACTTGATAATGACTATGGAATATGTATGCTTACAATTATTAGAGAAATGAAAGAAATCAAAATGATTTTTTTTTTTTTTTGGAGTTGGCGTCTCACTCTGTCGCCCAGGCTGGAGTGCAGTGGCCACTTCCGGCCACCACAGCCTCGACCTGCTGGGCTCCAGCGATCCTTCCACCTCAGCCTTCCGAGTAGCCGGAACTACAGGCATTTGCTACCACATCTGGCTAATTTTTTTGATTTATTGTAGAGATGAGGTTTCGCCTGCCCAGGCGGGTCTTGAACCCGCGGGCTCAGGCAATCCACTCACCTTAGCCTCCCAAGGCGCGGGATTAAAGGCTGAGCCACCGAGCCCGGCTTCAAAATGATTTTTAAAATAATGTATAGGCACGCCTTACCTTATTATGCTTTGCCGATACTGTGCTTTTTTATAAACTGAAGGTCTGTGGCAATCTTGTGTCAACCAAGTCAACTGGTGCCATTTTTCCAACAGCATGTGCTCACTTTGTCTCTCTGTCACATTTTGGTAGTTCTCTCACTATTTCAAATTTTTTTCACTATTATTATATCTTTTATGGTGATCTGTAATCAGTGATCTTTGAAGTTACTATTGTACAGTGATTGTTTTGGGGCACCAAATACCACGCCTATATAGGATGGCAAATTTAATTGATAAAGTTTGTGTGTTCTGACTGCTCCCTGAGCTGGCTGTTTCCCATCTCTCTCCCTCTCCTTGGGCTTCCCTATTCCCTGAGGCACAACAATACTAAAACTAGGCCAGTTAAAAATCCTACAACAGCCTTTAAGTGTTCAAGTAAAAAAGAGAGTCGCATGTCTCATTCTAAATCAAAAGCTAGAAATGATTAAGCTTAGTGAAAAAGGCATGTTGAAGCTGTAGGTAGGCCAAAATCTAGGCCTCTTAATGTCAAAGTTAGTCAAGTTGTGAATACAGAGGAAAAGTTCTGCCCCAGTAGAAGACAAGAATAATAAGAAAATGATAGGAAGACAATTTGAGTGCTCTGGATAGAAGATGAAGCCAGTCACAACATTTCCTTAAGCCAGGGGTCCCCAGCCCCTAGGCCACAGATTGGTGTTAAGAACACAGCAGTGGGCAGGTGAGTAAAGCTTCAGCTGTTTACAGCTGCTCCCCATAGCTCACGTTACCACCAAGCTCCATCGCCTATCAGATCAGCAGCAGCATTAGATTCTCATAGGAACGCGAACCCTGTTGTTAACTGCACACATAAGGGATCTAGGTTGCCTGCTCCTTATGAGAATCTAATGCCTGATGATCTAAAGTGGAGCTAAGGTGGTGATGCTAGCACTGGGGAGCAGCTGCAAATACAGATGAACATTAGCAGTGAGGTTTGACTGCACAGAGACCATGATAAATCAATTGCTTACAGATTCATATCAAAATAATACTTTCATAATTTCATAATGATAATTATTTCATTATATATTACAATGCAACAATAATACAAATAAAGAAAACAATAAATGCAATACACTTGAATCATCTTGAAACCATTTCCCTCACCCCATCCTGTGGAAAAACTGTCTTCCATGAAACCGATCCCTTATGCCAAAAAGGTTGGGGACTGCCGCCTTAAGCTAAAGCCTAATCCAGAGAAAGGCCCTAATTCTCTTTCATTCAAGGAAGGCTGAGAGAGCTAAGGAAACTGCAGAAGAAAAGTTGGAAAGCTAGCAGAGGGTGACTCATGAGGCTGAAGAAAATAAGTCATCTCTAGAACATAGGAGTGCAAAGTGAGGCAGCAAGTGCTGATGGAGAAGCTGCGGCAAGTTCTCCAGAAGATCCGGCTAAGAGCACTGATGAAGGTGGCTACACAAAACCACAGATTTTCAAGGTAGACAGAACAGCCTTATATTGGAAGAAGATGCTATCTAGGACTTTCACAGCTAGAGAGAAGTCAATAACTGGCTTCAATGCTTCAAAAGGCAGGCCGACTGTCTTGCTGGGGCTAATGCAGTTGGTGACTTTAAGTTGAAACCAAGGCCCCTTTAACATTCTGAAAATCCTACGGCCCTCAAGAATGATGTTAAATGCACTTTGTGCTCTATAATAAAACAACAAAGCCTGTGTAATTATGGAAAAAAATTAATGCAGAACTTCAAATGAAAAACTATGGTCATTATTAAAAATGCAATGGATGGACTGAAAATCAGATTAGACAAATTAATAATACAGTTAGTGAATTCAAAAGTAAAATCAAAGAAGTGGTAAGAATGCAAAAATGGAGAGAAATAAGAATGATAAAAATTATAAAAGAGAGATTAGGAAACAAAGGACAGAATGAGAAGGCCCATGCTATATCTAGTAGGTGTTTAAGAAATAAAAATAGGCCGGGCTCGGTGGCTCAGCCTGTAATCCAGCACTTTGGGAGGTTGAGGTGAGTGGATTGCCTGAGCCTGAGGGTTTGAAACCAGCCTGGGCAACTTGGTGAGACCTCTTCTCTACAATAAATAAAAAAAGTAGCCAGGGGTGGTAGCGCTACTTGGAAGGTTGAAATGGAAGGATCGCCAGCGCCCAGCAGGTCGACACTGGGGTGGACGTGAGTGTGCCACTGCACTCCAGCCTAGGCGACAGAGTGAGACTCCAACTCAAAAATTAAAAAATTAAAAAAAATAAAAAGAAGTAGAAATAGAGAAAATGGAAGATACAAAGACTCAGAATGCTTGCATATTAATGAAAGATATGAATCTGCAGATTCAAGAAATACAAATAGTAGGTATGCTAATACAATTATCATATTTTACCAAATCTAATATAACTATTTTATTCAGCACTTGAGGACAAAAAACTTATGATTAATCTACAGTAGAATAATCTATTACTTAGAATTTTTATTTCATTATTACTGAAAGAGCCTTTTACCTAACCAGATTCTTTTTAAACCAAATATCATTCTTATGCATATATAAAAACTTAAACAAATGTCTCCACTTATTAGAATGCTAGAGTAGCTACCTAGAGTGTAATTCTGATACAATGGTAGACACATAAATGGAACAGAATAGAGGGTCCAGAAAAAGACCTCTTTGGTTATCACTTGATTTTGACAAAGATACCAATTAAGTGGGGAAAGCATGTTCTTTTCAATAAAAGGTGATGAAGAAAACAGATATCCTCACATGGGGGAAATGAAGCATAATCCCCTGCCTCATGACATACATAAATTTACTTAAAGATGAATCACAGACCAAAATACAAAGGTAAAACTATATAAACCTTCTGGAAGAAAGTACAGAAGAATGTAGTCATGATATTGGGATAGACAAAAGATTTCTCAGGACACAAAAGACACTAACAATAAAAGAAATGAAAGTTGATGAACTCTGCCTCACTAAAGTTTAGTTTCTACACATCAAAAACATTGTTGGCCAGGCACGGTGGCTCAGCCTGTAATCCCAGCACTTTGGAAGGCTAAGGCAAGAGGATTGCCTGAGTCCAGGGGTTCGAGACCAGCCTGGGCAACTTGGTGAGACCTAGTCTCTACAACAAATCACAAAAACTAGCTGGGCGTGGTGGTGCTTCTATAGTTCCAGCTACTTAGAAGACTGAGGCAGAAGGATTGCCTAAGCCCAGCAGGTCGAGGCTGTGGTGGCCATGAGCGTGCTACTGCACTCCAGCCTAGGCGACAAGAGTGAGACTCCAACTCTAAAAACAAAACAAAACAAAACAAAAAAACCCTGTTAAAAGAGTGGAAAGGCAAACCATGGAGAAAATACTCAATACACGTATCAAGGGACCTGAGACTAGAATGATAAAAGACAAGCCATTCGATGTTTTCAGATGGGCAGTAGGCTCGAGCTGATACTTTATAAAAGATGAAAAGATGTTCAACATTATGAATCATCAAAGCAACACAAATTAAAATCACAATAGACTCACACAGTGCCCAGTGTTAGCAAGGATGTGGAACAATTAGCATCCTCTATTGTTGATGGGAGTGTAAAAATGTACAATCGTTTCATAAAACCGTTCAGCAGTTTCTAATAAATGTAGACATTCACCCACTCTATGGCTCAGTCATGACACTCCTATGTATTTACCTAAGAGAAATGAGGGTATATGTCCACCGAAATAAATAAATAACTACAAGAATATTCATAGTAGCTTTATCTGTAAAAAATAAAAACTGGAAACAACCAATGTGTCTATAATCAGAAAAATGAATGAGCAAATTGGTTTTTTTTTTCTATAATGGACTACACCTCAGCAATTAAAAAACAAAACAAAACAAACAAACAAACAAAAACCACTACTGGCCAGATTTGGTGGCTCACACATGTAATCCCAACACTTTGGGAGGACAAGGTGGGAGGACTGCTTGAGGACAGGAGTTCAAGACCAGCCTGGACAACTAAGTGAGCCTTCGTTTCTACAAAAAATAGAAAAATTAGCAAGGAGTGATGGTGCATGCCTATAGGCAGCTCCTCAGGAGGCTGAGGCAGAAGGATCGCCTAAGCCCAGGAGTTCAAGACTGCGGTGAACCGTGATTGTGTCACTGCACACCAGCCTGGATGACAGAGTGAAGCACTGTCTCAAAAAATAAATAAAATAAAAAACTATGATACACACAACAAAATATGAATATCAAAACATTATGCTGAGTATACAAAAGAAGGTGAAATTAATCCACAGGGACAGAACTCAGAATATCTGTGGGCAGGGGAAGGCACTGACTGAAAGGGACATGAGGGAACCTTCTGGGGTGACAGAAATGTTTCACATCTTGATCTGGGAGGTGGTCACATGAAAACACTCAGATAAAAACAATCACTGAGCTGTATAGTTAAGACTGCATTTTACTTTATCTAAATTATCCTTTGATAAAGTGTGGAGGAGAAGTCTTCACATTTAGAATTAAACTTCTGAATTATTTTTCTTTCTTTCTTTTTTTTTTTTTTTTTGGAGTTGGAGTCTCACTCCTTTACCCAGGCTGGAGTACAGTGGCATGCACGTTCACAGTCACCCCAGCGTCGACCTGCTGGGCTCTGGTGATCCTTCCACTTCAGCCTTCCAAGTAGCTGGAACTATAGACGCGTGCTACCACGCCTGGCTATTTTTTATTTTATTGTAGAGACAAGGTCTTGCCAAGTTGCCCGGGCTGGTCTTAAGCCTGCAGGCTCAGGCAATCCACTCACCTCAGCCTCTAAAAGTGCTGGGATTATAGGCTGAGCCACCAAGCCCGGCCGTGAATTATTTTTCAACTAATGACATCCATACTTTTCACACAATTGTCTTCTGTGCCATTAAGAACACTGGTGATGCAGTATACCCTAACAGTGGGTTCCGTTGTCTAGAGATTTTCTTCCAAGCTACTGATACCCATTCAGTATGTTTTGATATTATAAGACAAAGCACCAGCATGAATTGTTCACATAGCTTCTTGTTATTTTAAAATGTATTTAATCTATTCCAAAGGTTTGTGCAATTTCTCCTGCCTTCAGTTGCATTGTTTGACACATGATAGGTGACCTCTCTGAGTCTATCTCAGTAACAAAATGAAGGCAGGATGTGGTGGCTCACACCTGTAATCCCAGCTACCTGTGGTGGCTGAGCAGAAGAATTGCCTGAGCCCAGAAGGTAGAGGCTGTGGTGAGCTGTGACCATGCCACCACACTCTAACCTGAGCAACAGAGTGAGACTCTGTCCCCCACCCCCCAAAAAAAAGAAAAAGAAAAAGTAATACAGCTTTACCAATACATGGCTATCTTCCTTTTATAGTATTTGATTGTCAGTTCATCAAGAAGTGGTGGAACTGCAGTTATTCTTCTAATGAAATGTTTGTTTCACTCATAGTAAACAGGATTCTGCTGCTCTGTTTTACCATCTTTCTGAATACAGAATGAAGTTTCATCTGAATACCAAATCATAGTATAATCTGTTAAAATACATACTGAACAGTGATTAAATGCAAGACATGTATTACCAATAACTGAGCAGCCATAACCAAGTTCACATACAGTTAGGTAATAAAATTGCTATAGCCTGTCCAACATTGATTTTAAGATGTGATAGGTTGTAAGATAGATCCAGATTTCAGAGTGGTTGAAATATGAAAATACATGTATCTGAAATGGGTAAAATATGACAGTTCCACATTAAACACATCATAGTAAATCTGAAGGACTTCAGAAAGAAATATTATCTTAAAGGGAACCAGAAGAAGAAAAAGAAGATCCCCTACACATACACACACAAAAATAGAGTAGACATTTTAATGGCAACGACAGAAGCTCAAAGATGATGGAATTCGAGTGTGATTCTCAAACATCTGGCAGAAAAATGACTGTCAAACCATCAGTCATGAATAGAAGCAAAATAAACATATTTTCAACAAACAAAACAAATTCTGAGAGAGTTTATTACCACCAGAGTCATCTTAATGAAACTTTTTCTAAATGATATATTTTGGGAAGAAGCAAAGAATGAGATGCAGGAAGAAGTGGTGAATCCAAACAAGCACAGGGTGAATCCAAATAAGCATCAACTGAAAACGACAGCAATTAGAATGTCTTATTTTGCAGGTAAAAAATAACAAGATACTAGGCAACAAAAACATGCACAATGGGTTACTGAATTTAATGACTCTAAAGTCCTTATCTGAGAGGAGAGCAGATATGCATATTAACGCTATGATTTAAATCAAGTCCATGTTTTAGAATGTTAAGAGTAAATTAAAAAAGAGAAAATTCCATCAACCCAAAATAAGGCAGAAGAAAAAAGAACAGGAAAAGCAGGACAAATAGAAAGTGTAAAATAACGTTGAAGTAATAAATCTAAATATATCAGTAATCAGTATTAGTATAATAGACTAGAGTCTCTGGCTAAAAGTCTCTAGAGTTTCTGGATTATTCTATCACAGAAACAAAGAACCGAGTATCACATGTTCTCACTCATAAGCGAACCTTGAACAACTATCGTAATACTATAAGAAAGGGATTGGCAGGGAAACTGCCAGGGAGGGAGGCACACCTCATCAAGAAGGGTACATGCATAATGATCATTTGTATACCTAACCCTGAATTGTACCCACATACTTAAAATAAAA
>CAUYQG010189103.1:0-28831 GCA_963574415.1 Tarsius wallacei | reverse complement strand
GCTCAGCCTGTAATCCCGCGCTTTGGGAGGCTGAGGTGAGTGGATTGCCTGAGCCTGCGGGTTCGAGACCCGCCTGGGCAACTTGGCGAGACCTCATCTCTACAATAAATCAAAAAATCAGCTGGGCATGGTAGCACATGCCTGTAATTCCGGCTACTTGGAAGGCTGAGGTGGAAGGATCGCCGGAGCCCAGCAGGTCGAGGCTGCGGTGGCCGGGAGCGGCAACTGCACTCCAGTCTGGGCGACGGAATGAGACTCCAACTCAAAAAAAAAAAAAAAAAGTTTGTCTCAAACCAGGCAAAGTGGGGACCAAAGGGAGGCCCAAGCTTTACCAGTACGATGACCACTTGTATACCTAACCCTGAATTGTACCCCACATATTTAAAATACAATAAATCTTTAAAAATGTTTTAAAGAGTTTGTCTCTATGCCAGTCTTGGTACAGAGAGTGACTTGTTGATATGGATTTCATCAACTAGTCATTTTCACCTTATTCTGTAAAGGCACATTTCAGCTCCTTGCTTGTGATTTCAAGTGAGGTCACCAAGGTGGCTTCTGATCCCTACCAGAGACTTGTTCATGCCCACATGCAGGCAGGCTTTGTCAGGGTGCCGCAGAAAATAAACACTGAGCAGTATGTCAGCCCCTTGGAGGAATGGCCCCTGTCTCTTGTTCCAGCAGGATCCAGTGATCTTTGTGAGCAGAGAGCTCAGCAGAAAGGGAGGGAGAGCTTCAGGGTCAGTTTCCAGGTGCATGTGGGGATAGCCCTGTCCACCAGATACTGGGAGCGCAGGGGTGCAGGCTGGAAGTCATCTTTCCTATCCTATATCCTGCACTCAAAAGGCTCCTGGATTTCAACTACCCACACCTCTGTGTGTTCCTGCACCCACTGCCTGACACTGTCATCTACTGCAATAAGGGTGAGGTGTAGACCTCTGAGTGTGACCCCCAAATGTGGATCCTAAGCATGAACTTGTCTGCAGCTCAGGCCTCAAAGTTGCACGATGGAAAGGCATGGAAGCATGAAAGAGGAGCAAACACTTAGCTGGCATCTAGGAAAGACTCTGGGAATGGGGCAGAGAGCCTTTCTAGATTCTCATTGACCAATGGGCTCTCTCTTTCAGCTCAAGTCGCGGGTTCTCATGACCCCGTTAGCGCTCTCACCTCCGCGGAGCACCCCAGAACCCGACCTCAGCTCCATCCCTCAGGACGCAGCCACAGTCCCCAGCTTGGTGGCCCCACAGGCCCTCACAGGTAGGTCAGCAAATTGAACTCCAAGGCTGTGACGGCCTGCAGGGAACAGGGCGGCCACCACCTCACAGTTACTTTGTGAGCTCAAGAGTTGCCGCTGGGATGGCTCAAATGGGAGACTTAATGTGTTCGCCAGACAGCAGACGGGACAACCAGATTCTCTGAAAACACGAGTTAGGTGTCTTGCAGCTTGGTTTTCAATGCATCTTGGGCTTAGATGGTTGCTTTGGGTGAGGTTGTGGAGGGCCCAGGAGTGACCAGATGTTTCTTTTCAGAACCAAGTTTTCTTTGCACCAATATAAGCCTGCTCACCTTGAAGAGTGGACTTCTGGATCTCCTAAAGATCTTAATCTCCCCTAATCCAGCCTGGGTAGCAGGCATCCCAATCTCTCTCTCTCTCTCTCTCTCTCTCTCTCTCTCTGGTGGGGCATCCACCAACCCTACAGTTTCATCATAATAGTGATGACAATCTGATGGCATCATGCACACACACACACATACACATACACACACAGAGAGCCCCCCTCCCCTTCACAATCCACTTAAATCCCTTCGGTCCTCTCCCATTGCTCTGAGGTAAAGATCACGCTTGCTAGTATGGCTAATGAGGACCTGAAGGCTCCATCCCTTTGACTCAGTCCACTGTCCTTCCCTCGGTCCCTGGGACTTGTCAGAGGGTCTCGACATACTCTCTTCCTCCTTCTGGGGTGAACTTCCCTTCGGGTCACCATAGTTCTCCCTTACCTCTCAGGCACACTTCCTTCCAGGAAGTCCTCGCTGACTTTCCAGTCAGGGTTCCCAGTATGGGCTCTAGCCATAGTCCCACGGGGTCTCACATCAGCTTGTGTGATTAACTGAATAATCTGCCTCCGCTACTGAGCCATAAGCTCTGTGGAGGCAGGGACCACTCCATTTTGTCCACTCTTACTCTGCAGGGGATAGCATAGTGCCTGCATGAGGGTCTCTTATTAATTAGATGTTCCTTATCACCTTGGATGAGTGAAAGAGAAGGCAGCCTGGTGGAGTGGAAAGATCACCCGTCATCAGAGAGACTTAAGTCCAAATTCCTGTTGCGCCACTGACTACAGACTTGGAGCGGCCATCTTACTACTTAAAGCCTCAGTTTCTTCATCAGTGAAGTAACAGTAATAATACCTAACTCACAGATTTGTTTTGAGAATGTAGTAAGTGCTCAATAAAAACTGTTTCTTCACCTTTAACGTTTCCAAAACCTCTTAAACTCTCTATTTAACAGTCTTTGTGCCAGTGGACTTCAAGGCGGGAGCCTCATATCCTGGGAAAGTGGGGGAGGGGTCAATGATGGGGAGCTGGAGGGCAGGTACCTGAGAGGGTCACTAATGCATGCAAGTACATGTGACACCTGCTATTAATATTCAATTGTGTCTCATCCTTTAACAATTTCTGTTTCTTGGGTACGTTTTAAAATGCATACGATAGTTGCCGGGCATGGTGGCTCATACCTGCAATCCCAGCACTTTGGGAGACAGAGGCAAGAGGATTGCCTGAATCCAGGGGTTTGAGACCAGCTTGTCTTTACAATAAATCAAAAAATTAGCCAGGTGTGGTGGCATGCTTGTGGTTCCAGCTACTTGGAAGGCTGAGGGAGAAGAATCGCTTCAGCCCAGCAGGTCGAGGCTACAGTGGCCATGAGTGTGCCACTGCACTCCAACCTGGGCAACAGAGCGAGACTCCAACTAAAAAAACAAAAAACCATAAAATACTTACTAGACAATGCTTTATGTTATGGAAAGGGAAGAAAATAACTTTTCCATCTCACTTCCAAGTTTGGGATAGTTCTTCTCAAGTAGACCCAGGGTACTTGTCGCTTGTTAAGGAGTCTGGCTTGATGTCTAGGACAATAAGGAATCTTAAAACAAATAGTCTAGAGGCAGGCTGACAAGTTAGGCAACTACTGCCAAATGACAGGTGTGATACATAAGTGGAGGCTACATATTCTGTCACAGAATAGAATCAAGTTGAACTTGTATAAATGAGGCCTGAACCCCTCACCCAAATGACCAAGCCAATTATACTGATGACAGTTGACTCATTGGGTGGTCTTCTCTGTACAAAAGCTTTCTGCTGAAAAGGTGTTATAAAATGTTTCCTTTTTTAATTTCAAAATTCATAAAGATGCCACTGCGATTTACTGAAATCTATTGTTTATGAAAAGTAGTTTTGCAGACATTCTAGCATTTTTCTGAAGATTTATATTATGTAAATTTGAGACTTTAAAAATGTACACAGTACATTAATATAGTTAAGACTGTATAAAAACTAAACAGTTTAGGATATGTGCTCAAGAATTTTTTATTGATGGGTCGACTACCTCAACCATGTAAGGACCATTGGTTGGATTCACCTAAATGGCTTGTCGAGCTTTTATTTTCTCTGAGCTTGTAAACAGTACGCTCTTTAGAACTTTGTTGAATACATACTTTCTGGAGTGATCACTAGCGTCTTGATTTTTTTTATTCATAGAAAACTAACAAGAAAATGGCAAACATTACATGTAGCATGACAGCTTCTTTGTGGGGGCAAGATTTTGTATGTGTCCTTGGCCAGCATGGAAATACATTCATACGCAAGGTCCACAGGGGCTACCGTAATTGTCTTTTAAGCCAGACTGGAGCACATCAGGTGGACCCACCTGTCCATCTGCTTCCCACCAGGAGGCCCCCAAGAGCAGGCCCTGACATTGGGTGTTGGACTCCTTAGCCTCTTTTACTTCTTAAGTCGGGAAGCATCAGACCCTCTTTTGCCCTCTGCAGCTTTCCCAAGGCCAGGGCCAAGGGGGCGTGGCTGAGGCAACCCTCCCCTGCCCATTCCCCCAGCACGCGGAAGCAACCAGCTAGCCCAATGTGTGCCCAATGCGCGCCTGATGCTGAGGGCTTTGTGGTCTCCGTCTCCACAGTCTGTCTCTACATCAACAAGCAAGCCAACGCAGGGCCGTACCTGGAGAGGAGGAAGGTGCAGCAGCTCCCGGAACACTTTGGGCCTGAGCGGCCATCGGCAGTGCTGCAGCAGGCCGTCCAAGCATGCATTGACTGCGCCCACCAGCAGAAGCTGGTCTTCTCCCTGGTCAAGCAGGGCTACGGTGGCGAAGCGGTGTCAGGTAAGGCCCTGGGGCAAGCTGTGCGGGGAGAGCTGTGGGTGACTCTCTACAGTGGAAGGCAGTTGTACTCAGGCTGGGGGACAGTGGATATGGCCAGGGTCTGTCCTCCATCTCCTGGGCTCTGGAGGCACTTACGAGCCTGTGAGCTCTCAAAAGATGCTTCCAGATCTGGACAAGAAGACTGGATGTCGGAATCTTCACACTTGAGTCATCTTTCTCCATCCTCCACTTCCAACCTGTCAGTAACTCCTACTGTCCTACCTTCGGAATAGACCCAGAATCCAACAGCCTTTCACCTCTCACAGCAGCCGCTCTGGTTCTTTAAAAATCTAAGTCGGATCGTGCCTCTTCTCTGCTCTAAACCCTCCAATGGCTCCCAAGTCACTCCAAGCAAAAGCCCGAGTCCTTATAGGAGCCCACAGGCCTTATGCGACCCAGCCCTGTCTACCTCTCTAACCTCTTTGTCACTTCTCTCTCATCCCCACTCTGTTCCAGCCATGGTGGCCTCCTTGCTGTCCTTCCTAGATCCCCCAACCGTGCTCCTGCCTCAGTTTCTTTGCACCCGCTATTCTCTCTTTCCGGAACGCTCTTCCTTCAGCTGTCCATGTGGCTTCTTCCTTTAGGTTTCTACTCAAATGACACCTTTTTCATAGGTTCTTTTCTGACCCCTTGTCTAAGATATCAGTCCTTGTCACTCTTAGCTCTTCCTTACCCTCCTCCAAGCTTCTTTCACAGCACTTCCCACCATGCAGGGCAGTGGGGAAAACTTGCCATTTCAATCCCGTCTTCGGGGGAGGGAGGTTGTTTTAAAAATAAGATCCTTTACTGCCAGAGAAATCCCTTCTTCCATTGAAAGTGCCCTGCTCTAGTTTCAGCCCTGACCCAAGAGCTTCCAGAGGATGCCAAGCTGCCCTCGCCAAGTGAGAAGGGCAGAACGGGGAACTCCATCATCTTCAAATGTTTCACCCACAGAGGTTCCTTCTGTCTTATCCTGGCTTTCTACACAATAGTTGTCCCTACCCGCCCCTAATCCCTGGAGCACCAGGTCTTGTAAAAATGTCTCAACTCCAAGGAGACAGCCTGAAATCTTCTCTGGCTCAGCACCATGAGCCTGGCCTTCCATATCCCTTCCTAGAGAAAAGGGAGAAGCTTCCCCAGCAGTGGGGCCGTGCAGGGGCTAGCTGAGAAGGGGTGAGGAGGAGAGGGCCCCTAATGTGCTTGCATCCCAAATAATCAAAGCAGGGGCATTTTATTACCAAGGCTGGGAGGTGTGAGGGGCGGGGTGTCCAGTTCACATTTGGAGTTCCTTTTGAACAGGAACCTGGGTTTGTCTTGGTGATTGTTTAGAATAGACCTTGGCAAGGTCGGGGTACTTGTGTCTGACCCAGAATGGTTTTGAAAAGCCTTTAGCAGATGAGAGCAGAGATAGGAGGAAGCACTGCCCCAAGAGAGGGCAGGAGGGACTCCGGTTGCCAGGCCTTCTGAGAGCCTCTTGACCATTCCTGTCCTGATTTCCATCTGAGAGACAGGTTCTTGGTCCTGGCTGAGTTCTGAGATCAAAGGCCTTGTCCTTGTCCTTGCTAAGTTGCAGGGCCCACGACACAGACCCGGTGCTAAAAGAAAGTCCCTCCTGCACTCTGCACTCACCTCCTCAAGCACATCCATCTGACTACATTCTTTACATCTCCTGCCCCCTAGCTGGGAGAGCTGACTCTGTTCTCCCCACTTTCTGGCTCAGGCCTCTGTCTGTGACCTCCGGGGCCTGGGCACTGAGGAGGAGGTTCTGCAGGGCCTGACAGCAACACAAAAGTGGACAGAGCCTTGCCAAACTTCCCTTGGCTGAGGGAATTCCCAGGAAGGCCAGTACGGAGCACTTTGTCTTAGCATCTTGGAGAATGCTGCCGCACTGAGCTGGCTCCTCCTTGAGGCCGCTCCTCCTTGAGCGCCACCTTGAGGCCGCTAGGGATTTTTCATGTTACAGACGGTGATATGGAAGCTTAGCTAGGCTAAGTAAGCGACAGCATCAAGGTGCTGGATTTAAGTGGAGACACCACTGGGAACTCAGGCTTATTTGAATGTATCTATATGTTGATATCTGCCTCCCTATGGGCAGAAAGACAGATAGATGATGGATGAATGAATAGATTGACAGATAGGATGAATAGATAGATGATTGCCAAATAAATGGATGATTAGATAGATTTGATAGATAGGTAGACAGATGGACAGATAGATTAGATAGATGGATAGGTGATAGATAAAAAGATAGACAGATGGATAGATAGATGATAGATTATATAGATAGATAAAAAGACTGATGGATAGATAGGTAGATAGATAGATAGATAGATAGATAGAGATTAGGTAGATAGAGATAGATAGATAGATAGATAGATAGATAGATAGATAGATAGATAGATGGAAATAATTATAATGGGATAAGAAGGGAGGGGAGTGAAGGAGAATGTCAGACTCCCACTCTCCACTTAGAATGCAATCCTTAGGGCACTGCTTTCCCGACATGCTCATGTCACAACATATGGAAAACGGTAGCATGGGTGCTGGTGCAATGAGGTAAAGAAACGAGTGGCTGGAGGAGGCTGCCTAGATCTTAGGCTACCCCAAGGATGATGGGATCAGTGTCACAGAGCCCCATAAGTCATGCTCAGCACAGCTGTTGGGGTGCTCTGTCTTAGCCACTCTCTCCAATGGAGTAGATTTCATGATATCATGAATTCCATGTCCTCCTCCTACAGGTGGGATGTTCCGGGCTTCTGGGCATGTTTGCACATGAGTTTATGGGACAAACCTGAGGTCCCAAGACCCTCCTGCTGTGGGCTATGGGTTCAGTTTCCATATCATCCAGCCTTTTAAGCTGTGGCCACACTAAGAGGGAATCTCCAGAGTGCCTGGAACGACCCCTTCATGAGCATCTCAGCAGTATTTTGGCTAATTCTCCCAATGAGAGTCACCTGGAGTATTAAAATAATAGACAAGTGCCACTTAGAGGCTATGTGAGCTAGAAAAACTCCTCCAGGCCCTCTCCTCTGCTTCCTCATCTGTAACGTGAGATAAAAACCTTTAAGTTCACTGTCCTCTAGGGACCGTCAGGAGGCCTAAATGAAGTGATGAATATACAAGTTCTTGTCAAACTAGAAAAAGCTACACGGAAAACATGGACTCTTTTGATTTCTGATTTAAATGGGTGTTTCCTTTTGAGCTTCAAAATCAAAACTAGCTATGATAGCCACTGCTGTCTGCTAGACTTCAGGAAATATAATGTTTAAAAAAGCAGGCTGCCCTCCAGGTGTTGCCACCGAGTGGTAGAGGCTAGGTGGGAGTACAGTGTCTTGGGGTCTCTTTGTGTGTCCTTCACATGGAGCTAGGGTGCAGTCTTGGGGCAAGAGATGACTGTGAGGAGAGATGTCGAAAAAAACATGCTCTGTGTTGGAAGAAATATGTGTTGCTTCTCAATTCTGGTACTCTTATTGAAATTGAGTTTGATCTAGCATCCTTGCAAAGAGGCTATTTTCCTTTGCTAAAGACTCTTCTCCTGAAGTCTTCCCAGAAGTGTCCCTTGAACTCTGTGGTGCTAGATTAGAGTTGGAGACATCAGTATGAACTCAGGTTTATTTGAATGAGAGAGAGAGAGAGAGAGAGAGAGAGAGAAGATAGATGTAACAGGATATATACATATATTTCTTAGCTCTGTCCACTGAGAGGGCCCAGAGCCACTGTCAACCCAGTAGCAAAGAGCACATCTAGTGCCCTGTTCTTGGTTTCTGAATACTACTCTTTAATAAAAGGAAGTAGCACCGTGGTGAAATGACTGATTCTAGGGCTGGAAATACAAGATAAACCTGGAGCCTATTGAAATGGTGAAAACCAAAGAAGTGCTAAAATAAAGTTGAAAAAATGGAGCATGTCATAAAGACACAAAAGCCAACCTGCAAGAGCTCCCTAAGATGGAAACTGGAATGATTTGAACAACAAAATGAATAATGTGGGGTTGGATAACCCACAGTGCAAAATAAATATATTGAGACTGTACTGAGATTAATAAATGCCTGAATAAATAAATAAATGAGGGAGAAGAGGCAACAGTTTCTTACAGAAGAATTCCAAATGATGTGTAGAATCTGTTCTCTCCAGGAGGTATGGATAGTTCACGCCTTGCCCCCATCCTTGAGTGTGGGCAGGATTTAGTGACTTGTTTCCAAGGAACAGAATATGGAAAAGACAGTGGAGGAACATGATGCACTGCCTTGGCTCGGTGATGAAGGTTGGCATTCCCAGAGATGTCATGTGGCTATCACGTACCCCTGATCTGTTGTGATGGGAAGGGCACTTCACCTCTGTGGTCTTCCTCCCCAAACAGCCCATAACCCCTATCTCATCATGAGAAAAACATCAGACAAACCCAGACTAAGGGATATTTTACAAAATATCTGACCAGGGCTCTTCAAAACTGACAGGGTCATGAAAAACAAAGAAAGGATGCGAAACTGTCACAGGAGACAAAGAAGGCATGACAACACAACGCAATGTGGTATCTTGGACGAGATCCTGGAACAGAAACAGGATATTAGCAAACCAACAGGTAGAATCCGAATAAAACCTATTTAAAAACAAAACAAAAATAAACAACCAGAAAACTCTCCCCCAGGGCTGATTGACTTGTGGTTTTCTCCAGTGTCCAGCTCTTGACTTGCTATCTCTGTGGTTTTCCAGTCTCGGCTTCTTTTGATGGCAAACAGCACCTGCGGAGCCTGCCGGTGGTGAACAGCATCCGGTATGTCCTCCGCTTCCTCACCAAGCTGTGCCGAAGCCTCCTGTGCGATGATCTCTTCAGTCACCAGCCCTTCCCCAGGGGCTCCAGTGCCTCGGAGAAATCCCAGGAGAAAGACAAAGGGAGAATGGAGTCAGGTAGGCCTTGTCCTGCTTTCCCCTGCCTGCAGCTCGAGGCAGGGAGTGCCTTCCTGTCCCAGGAGTTTCTGCCCTTCCAGTGCAGGTGAGACGGCTGCTGAGGGTGTAACTACAGGCCCTGACAGTTCTCCTGCTGGAGCCCACAGGCTGCGTCTCTGGGTGTCTGGGTAGCATTCAGAGTTGGATGGGACTTAGGGCTGTCTAGATGGGCCCCACCCTGGGATGCAGAGGGAAATGGCCACTCCAGCTATTGAGACCTAACAGAACAGCTTTTAGGCTGATGTTATCAGAATTTAGACAATAAGGCTGCATCACATGTAATGAGTGATTTTCTTTACTTGCCTCTAATTGAAACTTGGGGCATTTATTTTTTCATTGTTGAGTAGTTCAAGGGCTATGAAACTAAGGAACTCAGAAATTCCAAAGATACTAAGGCTATGGAATCAATGATGTTGGTCTTGCCTGGAAGTCTCAGATGTCTACCAATGTGAATTAAAGGTATAACAGAACGTCTATGACGGCAGGGGTTTGACTGGGTCATGTATCAAATACGTCTTCCAATGAGAGTTAGTGTTTCTCTTCATCACAGGATGGAAATTGACCCTGGGAGTTGGTTTCTTTTTTTACTTCCAGCCACAGAGTTGCTCAGGATGGAAAAGTGGCCAGTGTGCAGGACACCAAGGCCACATGGGCACACATGTCATGTCACAGTGTTTGTTGCCCAAGGGGCTAAATGCCAACGGGAGGGACTCCTTCTCCAATGACCAGCCATGAGTGAGGGATGTGCAAAGAGGTGACCGCGAACCTCAAGGATGAGCAGAAGTGTTGTCTATTTTCTTCCTCTGACAGCAGGATTGTTGATATATGAAAAGCACAGGCAGTGCAACTGGAATCCAGTCATTATGTTAGTCTGCAAGCATGTGTTGAACCCTTTTCTGTTCCAAGCACCATATGAGACCCTGTCTTGGATAAGACAAATACATGAGCTTAGGAGTGTGTTTGAGAAGTAGAGTGACTATTACAAATAATGAAAAACTGATACATCTGTAGGTATGTGCTCACAGACATTTAACACATTCAACAAAAGGATGCTTATAATAAGAGTGACTACATCTAAAACCCAGTAGAACAGCAGGGAATGATACATTTAGATTCTTAGCATAGCTTTTCTTGGACACTATCAAGAATCTTGCCTATCATTTTGCTTTAATCTCTCTGACACCTGGTAAACAAGAAGAAATTTGGCCTCTACAAAGAAAGATACCTAATTAAATATGATTGTGTGAGCAGATGCTACATACATCTATGTTTTTCTGGATGTCTCTATATGTTTGAGGTTGGCAATGTCTTCTCAAATCTCTCTGGGCTTATGTTTTCTATGTTAAATGAGAGGTTGAGAGTTATTGATATAGAATGTTCTGGTTCTGACAATCTATGAATCTGGCCTCTCCCATAAACCTTAGTTGACTCAGAAACATACTCTTAAGCTATTTATCTTCTAGTGAATCTTGCAATGAGAATAGCACAACAGTGTGATTTCACTTCTGAAAGGCTTGCATCAATGTTACATGAAACAAACAATGACCCATGGGATATAATCCTAAAACCACATAATTCATGTCTCCCATTGTCCTTTAAATGTATCCTGCAGGATTCGTTTTTCCCTGTCTATGGATGAAATTTAGGACAAATCTTGTGTCTTTTCTGTTTCCTTCAGGTTATAAAATGTTCTCTAATCAATAATTAATATGTCCAGATAATATTAATTGAAATTTTTTGGTGAATTTATTATAGGTTTTTGTATTGTGGTTACCATAAGGCTTATAATAAGCATCTTATAGGTAAAACAAATTATTTTTAAAAGATGATAACTCATTTTAGATTACAAAGAAAAGACTAGAAATAAAGAAAAAATTTAAAAATGCACTATAACTTCATTCCCCCCACATTTTGATTCGTGGTTGTCTTAATTTACACATTTCTATATTACCTATCTCTTAACAGGTTGCTGTAGCTATTATTTCTTTTGATACATTCGCTTTTTGGGCTTCATACTAGGGTTATGAGTAGATTACACAGCACAATCACAGTATTAGAGTGTTCTCGATTTGTCTGTGTACTTAATTTTACCAGTGGACTTTATACTTTCAACCTTTTTTTTATTTCTTTTTTTTATGTTTTTCTTTTCTTTTAGATTGAAGAACTCGTTTTAGCATTTCTAGTAAGATGGGTCTAGTGGTGATTAATTGTTTCAACTTTTGTTTGCCTGGGAAAGACTATCCCTTCTTCACAGTTGAAGGATAACTTTGCTGGATACAATATTCTTAGATGGCAGGGGTTTTTGTTTGTTTGTTTTGCTTTGTTTTAATCAGCACTTTGAAACTGTCATTCCATTCCCTCCTGGTCTGTATAGCTTCCACTCAAAACTCTATTGCCAAATTTGGGCTCCTTTGCATGTTATTTGCTTCTTTTCTCTTGCTGCTTTTAGAATTCTCTTTGCCCTTGGCCTTTGAGCATGTGACTCTTATATGCCTTATTGGGGCAAAATCAATTTGCTGAACTCTGACCTTTCTGTACCTGGATATTGATATCTTTCTCAAGTTTTGGAAAGTTTTTGGTTATTATTTATGTATCTTGAAGCAGTTCTCCTGCCTTGGTCTCCCAAAGTTCTGGGATTACAGGCATGAGCCACTGCACCCAGTGCTACTATTATTTCTTTGAATAAGCTTCCTGCCCTTTCCTCTTGCTTTACTCGCTCTTGAACTCCAATAATTCTTAGATTTGGCCTTTTGAGGTAATTTTCTACATCTTGCAGCTCATCTTTATTGCTTTTCTCCTCTGATTGTATATTTTCAAATAGCTGTCTTTGAGCACACTGATTCTTTCCTCTGCTTGATCCATTCTACTGTTGAGAGCCTCTAATGAATTTTTCAGGTCAGCAAATATATTTCTCAGTTCCAAAATTTCCATTTTTTTTTCTTGAGAGACATAGTCTTGCTCTGTCACCCAGGCTAGGGTGTGATGGCATAATCACAGCTCACCACATCCTCAAACTCCTGGGTTCAAACAATCCTCCTACCTCAGCCTCCCAAGTAGCTGAGACCACAGGTATTCACCATGATTCCCAGCTGATTTTTTTTTATTTTTGTAGAGACGAGGTCTCACTATGTTTCCCAGGCTGGCATCAAACACCTGGCCTCAATCAATCCTCCTGCCTTGGCTTCCCAACATGCTGGGACTACAAGTTTGAGCCACCATGACCGACCTGATTTTGTAAATTATTTCAATCTCTTTGTTAAATTTCTTTGATAAATTTCTGAATTGCTTTTCTGTGTTATTTTGGAGATCATGGAGTTTCCTTAAAACTGCTATTTTGAATCCTTGGTTAGAGAGCTCACATATTGCCATCTTGTTAGGGTCAGTTACTGGTTCCTTACTTTGTCCATTTGGGGAGGTCATACTTTCCTATTGGCTGATTTTTGTTTTTTTTTTTTGGTGGATGTATGTTTATGTTTTTGTTGAAGGATCATTCCAGCCTTCTCTGTGTTGTTTGATTTTTTTTTTTACTGAATATATTTGCTTGGAGTTTCTCTACTTCTAGGTCACTGCCTCCTTTTTGGCTCTAGGTGGCACCTTCAACCCAGGTTTGCCTTGGCTCCAGGCTATGACTGGAGAACTGTCCTTCCCACATGGGGGCAGTCTCAATAGGGATGTTCTGGAAGTGTGGGAAGGCTGCCTGAGGGCACATGTCCAGGGGGTCTGTGGGAACTTACTACAGGGTGGTGCTGCTGAACAGTCACTCTGATCTGGTGTCTTCTTTGGCTGAGTTACAGAGCAGAGTTTTCAGGGCTGGGGATGGCAGTCCTGTCTTCCCCCTTTTTCTCTAACTGTCCTTAGGGATATTTTTCCCTTCAGTTACTCTTAATGCTTCCCATGGGTTGTGACAGGGACAAATCTCCTGCCAGGGAACCCAAGATGGCATGGAAGCTGGTTATCCACCTCGATCTCACTTTTTCCCATGCAGAACAGTGAGTTGGGGAAAATTTTTCATATGCTTGGTGCCAGGCTGAATGGGGAGAGGGGTGTCATGGATGTGGAAGTCAGATTCTCTTATCATCTGCTCAGAGTTTTTTCACTTCTCTGTGGCCCCAAGGATTGTCTCATCTTCATACCTGAGCTCTGGGTTATTTCTGATGATAATCACAGTGCTGTATATTTGTTTTGGTTTTCTGTTGGGGATGAGGGGAGTGAAGCCATCTTACTTCTATGCTGCCATTTTGAAAATGAAAGCGTGCTGCCGAACTTTAAATTTCACTCAGAGATATAGCTATTGCCCACTCCCAGCTCAGAATTGCTTCAGGACAATTGCCTACGGCAGTAAAGAAGAACATAATTAGCTCCTCCTGGTTTTGTGTTATTGCCCCCTCCCACAGCTAGCTAATCGTCATGTCAGAACCCATCATGGTAGATGGAGAGAGGAAGGGAGGCAAGAGGCAAGGTTTTACTTGATGTGTCCTGTTGTGACTTGGCATCACACTCCCTGCTCTGGCAGGAGTTTAAAGCTGATTTCTTATCCTAAGGGCTTTTATACAGATTCTTCGGTAACCCTACCATCTGTCACCTGTACTTTCCTTGACATGGACAAATGTAACTGTTCCCCGGCTGGTCACTTACAATCCCTTCCACAATCCAAGGCCTCTGGGGGTAAATCTCTAGTTTCCTTCTGATAAAGCCCCCTAGTGCCTCCAGACTGTCCTGAGGAAAGCATCTAAGATGATGCTGCCACAGATCTATCTTCTGATGGCCCACATCCAGTCCTTGAGAAACACTTACCCACCCTCTGCCCAAACAGACTCTGAGTGTGCAGGCTGATCCCTGCAGGAACCTCGCCCCTGTTCACCAGCCAACCACAGTCTTTTAGATTTCCTATGAGAATCAAGCTTGTTTCCCATGCTCCAAAAGACAGATCTCAAGCTATTCACATGGCCACATTGAAGCCATTGGGAATACGCTGGATAGTTCACTCCATCATTTGTCTTCAGTTGACCTATTTCTCAACCTCTACAATTTTGTTCACAGGCTGGATGTGACCGGTCATCTATTGGCTTTCTGCCATCTCTTTTTGCAAGACCTGCATGGTAGTCTCACACTTTACTCTGGTATGTGATGTCCATTGTCTTGCAGCCTCAGCCAAAATTGAAACTAAAATAGCTCTATGCTAACATTTCCCAGGAGGATGACAGCCTTGCTGGAAGCTGGTGTCTCCAGCTGAAAGCTGGTTTCCTTCCTAGTCAGCTTGGAAGGGTTGGCGGTTATGACCCCCATTGTCCCCATGAGCCTATCTCTAGCCATGACTACTTCGAAAAAAATAAACTGCCCCAAATCAACCAACCTCATGGCAATGGTTCCTCATGCCCTGGGTGTTATAGAGCTGAGTGCTGAGTGTTTCACTTGTCAGGGAGCCTGGAGGACAGTGGAGGAAGCAGTGACGGCATGGTGTGCTCCGAGCAGCCCCACGTGGCTTTCCCACTAGTCTGCCACAAGCTCTAATGCCCATGACACCATGACAAGGATTACCTTGTCAAAGTTCCTTTAAAGGATAAGCTGTCAAGTTATTATTATGTTAGAGGATGAATGAATTTATTATCTACATTCTCACCATTATGACAAGAAAGGTACAGCGTTTATATGAGGGAAGGGGTGGAGGTCTTTTTGATTTGGGGCTTCGTACCCATCAATAGGAGCACATTGTTCCCTCACAAGATTGTAAGATCTTGAGTTTATTTGAAAGAGGACAATGCCTGGTCCACCTCTGCCCCAAGGTTGTTCAGCCTCAGCTGGATTGTTTCAGGCTTGGTGTCACATACCTAGAGAGATTGTCAGCACTCATCAGGACATTTTGAAAAGACAGTTCATCAGATGATATGTGCTATAGTTTAGATATTTGTGCCCCCAAATCTCATGTTGAAATTTGATTTCCAGTGTCGGAGATGGGACCAAACAAAAGGGAGATGTTTGGGTCATGAGTGTGGACCCCTCATTAACAGATTAATGCCCTGGGGGTGGGGATGGGTGGGGTAAATGAGTTCTTGCTCTGTTAGTTCCCAGGAGAGCTAGTTGTTCAAAAGATCCTGGTACCACCCCTCTCTCCTGCTTCCACTCTTGCCGTGTGATCTCTGTGCATGCCTGCTCCTGTTTCGAGACTCTCACCAGATGCTGGCACCATGAACATGTTCTTGTACAGCCTGAAAATCTATGAGCCAAATAAATCTATTGACTTTATAAATGACCCAGCCTCAGTTATTCCTTTACAGCAACACAAAAATGGACTAAGACAATAAGGAAATGCAAAGCCATGACAACTAAGGAACGATGGAAGGAACTGGGATGTTTGTGGAAGAAAAGAAAAAGGACGATTTGGGGCAGACATGATTTTCTGTTCCAGTTTATGACAGCAGGTCACGTGGATTTGTTCTCTGTGGCCCTGAAGTGCAGGAATGAGACTAAGTACATAGACGGCAGATGTAATTAAATACAAGGTCTTGCCATTCAAAATCTGGCAGGAGCATCACCCCATCACCCAAGAAAAGTAAAAACTCAGCGGCCCTCCCAGACTTTTAAACAGCACATCCCCGGGTGTTTTGAAGATACATTAAAGTTTGAGAAACATAGATTTAAGGAAGACTTTCCCAGGTAGAGAATTTGATAGATCAATAATCAGATGGAGCTCTCAGAAGATGGTTTTCTCTGGATTTGACATTGTAAAGAGCTTTGAAAAGTCAAAGTCGCCGGGCTCGGTGGCTCAGCCTGTAATCCCACGCCTCGGGAGGCCGAGGTGAGTGGATTGCCTAAGCCCGCGGGTTCAAGACCCCCCTGGGCAACATGGTGAGACCTCATCTCTACAATAAATCAAAAAAAAAAAAAAAGCCGGGTGTGGTAGCACGCGCCTGTAATTCCAGCTACTTGGAAGGCTGAGGCGGAAGGATCGCCGGAGCCCAGCAGGTCGAGGCTGCGGTGGCCGGGAGCAGCCACTGCACTCCAATCAGGGCGAGAGTGAGACTCCAACTCAAAAAAAAAAAAAAAGAAAGGTCAAAGTCATTCAGAAGTAGAGGGAACTGCTTGGGAGGTATTAATAGGTGGTGATGACCTCCCCGTTACTGGTGACAAATATGTGTATATGTTTACTTGTTAGGACCATCAGTGGGAACTTTGGCCACCCAGAGGAATAGGGGCAAGATGTCCTTTCTGGTCCCTTCCAGGCTGAGAGTTCTGAGCTGGAGATAGCAGAGGACAGGCCTGGACAGCAGGAGAGCAGGGTGCCCTGAAGCACCAGCAAGTGCCTGCCAGAGGGGAAGGACACCAAGACAAAGTGACTCCGTCAGAAGCAAGACCTCTTCCTTTGAAGCCAAGGGAGTGCTTCCTCCCGATCTCTTCCTCCCTTAAAATATAACCTCTCTTTTTTAACAATCTTTTTTTTGTGTCTTTAGGGAAAACCAGCCTTCAGGCCTACCCAACTGCCTGAATTCAGCCTGAAGGTCAGAGTTTTTGGCCTGAGACCAGGAACTTCAACAGTTTTTTTTTTCTGATTCTATTGACATCCAAATGTGGTTTGCATCTTAGGAATTAGAGCAGCTCTCTGGGTGCTTTAAGAGAACAGGCAGGAAGATGGGTTTGATAATAATCGTGGGTCTGTCAGAAGTCATGAAGTGACCATGGGAAAATGCTGCCTTGCCTTTGAGCCTTTTAAAAAAAAAGGCTCAAACTTTAATGTGCAAAAGGCACCTGGGCATCTTGCTAAAATGCAGATTCTGCTTAGTAGGGCTGTGGTGGGGCCTGAGTGTCTGTATTTCTAACAGGTGCCCAGGTGGTATCAGTGCTGAAGCGTGGACCAGCAGAGTTCTGCTCATGTATGGAAGTTTATTTCAGATTTTCAGCACAAGAGTCCATCTGTGCTTAGATGGTTCTCCCCTTATACAAAAGTTGATGCTGAAGATGACCCCGTATCCGGTGGAGGTGATCTATGGGCTAGAATGGAAGGGAGGGATGTGAGGACAGACTGACTGGGTCGAGGTGGCACTTGTATAAATCCAGAGGAGAAAAAGGAGGCTTGTGAGTCTAGGGGGAGGGTGAAAGATAAAAAAAAATGATGACACATTTCTCAGTGTGGCCAGGAAACCACCTACAGCAGGGTCCCTGGTACCCTTTAAACCTCCCCCAGCCCTGAGAAGATGCCTATCTATTCTCCCCAGACCCTTGTTTTCATGTCCACGAAGGCATTTGATTCTACCCTCTATTTCAGAACTCTAGGTCCAGATCTCAACTCCCCTGCCAGATAGACCTGGGGGCAGGGCAACGCCATCCCTAACAGAGCCTGAAGCATAACAAGCACACAGTAAATATCTACCCACTTGCTTTTTTTTTTGTGGCTGCAGTCGGCAATGGCCAACTGCAGTGGGGGTTGTTTGTTTAAGAAAATTTTATTTTTAGCCTTTGCGACAGTGCAGTGCAAGGTCCAGGCTCCTTCTGCCTTTCCAGCTCCACTCTCCCAACTTGAATTCTATCAACAAGACAGCACAAATTGTCTGCTCACCAAGAGTAGGAGATCTTCTTTGGAAACCACAAATGTGATAGCTGAACTCTTCTGCAGGATCTAATTTAGTAGCTGGTTTCCTGCCTTTTGAAGGTTTAGCATGATGGGAACAAATTGTTTACTTTTTGTTGAGTAACTTCTTTGATACACAGATGGCAGGGGGTGGGAGATGAGGAGGGACATTTATTCTTGATGCTTGCTGTTTCCTTCCTTGACTGATGGATCTGAGTAGCTAGCAGTCACAACGTGTTCCATTATGTCTGAACCTATACTCAGCATTGAGAAATCAAATCCTCTTCCTAGTTCAAAGACAACTTTATCTAACATAATAGCATTACAGAGAATGGCTAGATGGAGAATGCCTATCTTGGTGAACGATTGTTTATTTCTAAAAGGGAATAGGGTCTATCAAGTGGCATGAGTTCCATTACGTGGGCTCATCCATTTAGTCAGTTGGAGGACGTTTGTCAAGCTCCTCATGTTTGTAATGCAGTAAGCTGCACAGAGACCAGGCCGCTTGTGCAGAGCCACACAGCAAGACAGCAGTCGGAAGGAGACTGCACACAGGACCTCTCTTCCCCAGCCCTTTGCTTTCTGCTCACCCCCAAGTCCTACTGCCTGTAAGGCCCCATTACTCAGCACCGGCTGGACGGGATGTGCGTTCCTGTTTCCCAGCTCAGAAGGCTGACTGCACAAAATGAATGTTCACAAGTGGCTTGTGGTGCACCTGAGTCACCTCTAGCAAAGACGTAGAAGAACAAGACAAGCCCCAAACCCCACTGAGCACAATCAAGGAGGAAACTGGACTCCTCCTAGATTAAATCTCTTTTCTCCTTCTGGTTTCTTACCTTTACCTCGGGGCTGTTTTTTCCTTGATCTTGTACTCTGGCTACGTCGTGGCTGGGTGGCATCCCTAGGGCAGGCAGACCCATCATTCCAGTATCAGGAGAAATTTCTCAGATCTGCATAACCCACACAAAGTAGCCTGTTCCACTAGACATGAGGAGTGTGGAGGAGAAAAAGGATCTGTAAAAAAAAAATAGGCCAAATGGAGTCATTCTTCCTATAAGGCTGACCTAAGGAAATCTTCGAAAGACACCTTGAAACGTGACAACCCCAAATCTGAGAGGGCTTGTGCATAATGTTTACTTATTTCAAAGAAGTCACACGGAGGTCCAACAGGGAAAGACACTGGTTTGTTAGAACTTACAGGAGGCACCGATGGCAGCTGGTTGGTAAAAAATCCACACCTCAGGATAGTACAGCCAGCAGTTTTATAATCAAACAAGTTAATTGATCAGATTGCTATATGGTGTTTATAATCACAATGATTAAGAGTGACTCCTACTTTGCTGTCAGGTTGCTTGATCACTTGCACCCCATGACTCATACTGGGAATATGCATATCCTTCAGAGACCAGCCTTGGCCAGAGGCCATTGCCTGAGGGTGGGAGAAGGAAGAAGCCAGGTATTAGGGGGAAAGTGTCTATGTCCAGACAATACTTCATGTACCCCTACCTCTATCCAATATCCTCTCCTCAAATAAAAAAAATCTATTGGAAGCCTCCTTTGTTCCGTGAGGCTAACTGTCCTTCACGTGACACTCCTGCTCCTCAGTTCCTCACAAGCTGTTACAGCTAAACAGATGATTCTGGGGGTTCCTGGCCTCTCTGCCAGTCCATTGTATAGGGTCCATTGCAGAAGGTCTTCTGTATCCCTGGTGGGCCAGTCCAAAGAGGCTCCTGACTCTGATATAAGAGTAAGTAGATTCAGGGGATGGGTCAGGCATCTCAGTAGATCCAAGAGGATGGAAACCAAGTTCTGCGATGTATTTATTTACTTATTTTCTTTTTTTGAGTTGGAGTCTCACTCTGTCTCCCAGGCTGGAGTGCAGTAGCACAATTATAGCTCACAGCAGTCTCATCCTCCTGGGCTCAGGCGGTCCTTTCTCCTCAGCCTCCCGAGTAACTGGGACTCCAGGAGCGCATCACCATGCTTGACTAATTTTTTTTTTTTAATTGTAGGCCTCCTTGGGGCAGAGGTCTCGCCATGTTGTCCAGGCAGGTCTGGAAATCCTAGGCTCAGGCAGTCCTCTTGCCTCCAGCTCCCAAAGTGCTGGGATTACAGACATGAGTCACTGCGCCCAACTCTGATTTAAACATCAGAACAGGGAAGCTCAAGGACTGGCGGAAACAAAGGGACCGAGTATGTGAGACATAGCCATTCAAAACCTCCAGGGTCCACAGTGGTTGTATTGGAGACCCCAGCCTCCTCGTTAAGTTATTCTCCTGGAATGATGCCCTGAGCCTCTGCAGCGGGTCCTAAGGTGTTATCTGCAGGTTATCCACACCACTGTCTACTGGCTATGCATCAGAACTAGGGTTAAAATGGCAAACCATGCCAGGAAGAACGAAGCCACTTAGGAAACCAGCGGGCTTCCAAGATGAACTTCATAAACTCTCTCCTATTAGTGGGTGCTTTCTGGGTTTCATTCATAAGCAATAAAACCTTTTCTGTGTAAAAAACAAAACAAAACAAAAACCCATATGCTTCCTGGCAGAGAATTAGGCAGATACTCTATAGCAGATACATCCTAGCTACCACTGAATTAATAATTACAGCTTCCAATCTGGACATGCAGAGTCAAGAGAAATGAAACAGATGCCTGTTTCCTGTCTGTGTTAGATATCCATTGCTGGGTAACAAATTATCCCCCCAAAACTTACGGACTTAAAACAGCATTCGTTATCTCACAGTTTCTGTGGGCCAGGAGTCCGGGGGCAGCTTCACGGGGCCCTCTGGCTCTGGGTCTCTCACAAGGCATCTCACAGCTCAACTAGCAAAGGGTCCACTTTCCCAGCACCATCACATGGCTGTTGGCAGGATTCAGTTTCACATGAGCTTTTGGTTCTCTGCCAGGTGGGCCTCTCCACAGAGCATCTCAACACAGCAGCTTGCTCCACCGGAGTGAGTTATGCTAGAAAGTACTGTGAGTCTCCCTCAAAGTCCAAGCGGCCATTTAGAACCAAAACTCACAAGCTGTCCTCTATGCCAGGGACTTCAACCTTTTCCTGATTATGGAGCACTTTTCATTTCCCCCAATGTTCTATGAAAGACCAAAGAATGTGAGGGCTGTGGAGGAAGCAACCGTGACCTCAGGAGGTTTCGTTCACCTTCACCTCTTCCCTCCTCCTGGGAATTCTCATAAGCCTTGGGGCGGAGGCTTGGTAAAGCTGCAAGGTCTATAGAGGGTGGTATAGGGCCAGCTCTGTTCTTGGACTGAAAAGGCGTTCATTATTCCAAACAGCTGCCTTGAGTCAACACTTCCGAAAGAGGAAATCAATCCATAGGCTTAGAATTGGATGTTTCTTAGGCAAACCAGAAACATCCAATAAGATCAAAGAATTTCAGGTGTCAGGTACTAAAATTATGGTTGGTTTCCATGCATCTCATTAAGGGAGAAAAAATATACATGTCCTTAAATGGACCAGAGGGGAGTCATAAGGATGATGCTAAGGGCTGAGTGATCTGAACCACAGAGACACCCTTGAAGAGAAAATCTATACTGGCCTGAGACCAAGTTAATGGAAACTGTAATCGAAGCGAATGAAACACTCAGCCTCATAGGTGCTGTGGCCTGGTGCCCTTTGAACCAGAAAGGCTGGGCCAAGAGGCCACAGAGGGCCCAGAGGGAAAACTCAACGGGCTTATCTGCAAGAGCAGGGGGCGGGGCTGAACTGAGAAAAGAAAATCTGCAAACCTCCCCTGGAGCCTCAGTGAACTGCCGCCCAGGCAAGGAGGAAATCGGGTTTCTGCCACCAAGAAGTTCCCTCAAGGTTCGCAGCAGAAGTCCCTCTGTGTCCCACAGCACTGGGCACATGCTGGGAACCAGCAGGCCCCAGAGGAGAGTGGGAGAGGCTGCTTGGGGACAGAGCCACCAGCGCCAAGGTAGGCACCTGTGTCCAGACTCTGGGTATGACGTACAGCTCGCTGGGCACCTACTGCTATTTCCTGGGCCTTCTCCCTCCTGCCCTGCAGGCCCCCTTCTCTGTGCTCCCCGGGTGATGGCACCTGGCTGCACATGAGGCCATAGCTACTCCCCAGTTCTCGGAATCTGCTGGCTGCATTCTTGCCTTTTCCAGTCTGGGCTTCAGGGCTGGGGATCTGTGGTGCTGGCATCTCTGTCAGCAGCTAAGCCAAGCTGTTCTCACGTGGAGCCCTCGGGACACTGACTGAGCCTGGGCAGGGTTGTGTGGCCAGCTGGACTGGGCAGTTGACTCAGAAAGGCAAGGGCTCCTGGCTTGGGGGCAGTGCTGGCTGTGGAAGGGTTCACGCAGTGCAGCTGCCCCTCGACTGGGAAGTTAGGGCTGATTCGGGAAAATAAGGTGGGGAGTGGTGTGGGTGTGTGTGTGTGTGTGTGTGTGTTTGTGAGAGACAGGCAGAGAGACAGAGACAGAGAGAAAGAGAGAGACTCAGGGAGAGAGACAGAGGGAGACGGAGACAGAGAGAGAGAGAGAGAGAGACCAGAGAGAAAGACACACAAAGAGAGAGACAGAGAGAGACAGAGAGAGAGAGAGAGAGAGAGAGAGAGACAGAGAGAGAGAGAGAGACAGAGAGGAAAAAAAAGAAAGAAAAAGCCCAAATAAACTCAATCAGAAACACAAAAGATGAAGTCACAACTGACCAAAGAAATACAAAAGATTATCAGAGACTACTATGTACACTTATATGGAAACAAACTTGAAAACATAAAGGAAATGGAGGACTTTCTGACATCACACAACCTCCCCAGGTTGAAACAAGAAGAAATCGAGACCCTAAACAGACCTATAACAATCCAGGAAATTGACTATGTCGTAAGAAAACCACCTACCAAAAAAAAACTCTGGACCAGATGGCTTTCCAGCAGAATTCTACAAAACATACAAGGAGGAACTGATACCAATTCCAGGTGATTGAGAAAGATGGAACTCTCCCCAAACCATTTTATGAGACACAGAGAGGAAGACAGAGACAGACAGAGAGAGAGGCAGAGGGAGGCAGAGAGAACGGTTCAGAGATGAGAAGAGAAAGCACAGTAGCTAAGACCGGGATTTTTGGTTCTTACTGCCTGAATAGGTATTCCATGAGGATAATTTTGCAGATGGTGATATTGTTGCTTTTCAGGGCTTCATTTGGTTAGAGAATCCAAGTGAAAGTCCATTTTGATTTTTAAAATAAAGTCAGCAGTCCAAGCTCGCCTGACTGTGCGTAGCAGGCACGTGTATCGTTTTGTGCACACGACCTCCTCTCCCTCTCTGCTGCTCTCTCGGGGACTTTCTCTTTCTCTCTCTGGCTCTCGCCTTCTCCTCCTGCCCCTCTTCTCCTTCCTGCCTCTCTCTTTGGAGGTTCTGTAAATACCAGGTGCTCACACCTGGCCTTCCAGGACTGCAGCAGGAATAGGTTGCACCACAGGGTGTTCTGGAAGCCAAGGAAGCAGGGGCATGCTCTAACCCCACCTCAATCCCAGACCTCAGCAGGGGTGAGGGAGGGAGGAGTCCACACACTCTGGGCTCAGAACCCTGAAGGTTTGTTCCCCCAAAAAGGGACATTTAGACACGGTTCAGACTCAGATGGGCATCCCTTGAGACTTGAATGAGCTTGAACTCTATTCTAGAGTGTTCTTTGGCCTCAATAGTAGGCAGACTGTATACACAGTGGCTGGAGGGAGCCGTGGTCCACAAACAGATTAGCAATGGTGAAAAGGGAACACAAGGTTCTCCTGAGCTCTTAAGACACTAGACCCTGAAAATGTGGCAGATACAAGGGGGATCCCCCAAAAACCTGGAATTTATTTATAAAAAATCGTGTATTTCTTCTTACACGTTTAGACTTCAGGCTGGGCATGGCAACTCACACCTGTAAGCCCAGCATTTTGGGAGGCCGAGGTAAGAGGATTGTCTGAGCCCAAGAGTTCGAGACCAGCCTGGGCAACACGGCGAGACCTCGTCTCTACAATAAATCAAAACATTAGCTAGGTGTGGTGGTGAGGGCCTGTAGTCCCAGCTACTTGGAAGGCTGAGGTGGAATCTGGCAGGTCGAGGCTACAGAAGTTGTGATTGTGCCACTGCACTCCAGCCTGGGCAACAGAGACTCCGACTCAAAAATAAATAAACTTCAGTCATCTTCAAAGTACTCTCCATTGGATGCAGTACACCTATGGAGGTGCTTTTTCCACTGCTCAGAACAGTTTTGAACTCATCCATTTTGATGCCTTTTAGTGCTTCTGCCATTTTTTTGTTTCACCTCTACCACATGGGCAAACCATTTCCCTTCGAAGGCTGTTTTTTTTTTTAATCTGGAGAAACAAACAAACAAAAATCTCTCCGGACGAGATTGGCTGAATAGGGATCATGCTGTTGGTGGTCAAAACCTGAACACTCAGCACAGTGTGAACAGGCGTGTTGTCATGGTGGAAGAACCAGTCACCTGTTTGCCACAACTCGGGGTGTTTCTTCTGCAAATTGTGACACAACTTTCTCAAAACTTCCAGATAAAAACTTTGGTTGATGGTTTGATCTGGAGAAACACATTCCAATGAACTACAAGGGGTCCACCCTCCAAAAAGATAATTCCAGGACTTTTGGGGTCCCCCCATAACTTTGAACATGCCATGTGTACATTTGCTTTTCTATTTAAGCATGCTTTTGTGATTTTACAAGAGGCAGCTGGTTCCTTTTTTTCTAGAGAAAAGATCTGATGATTTACAAGTGACAATATTAGTCTCTTGGTTGATCACAGAGGTTATGGAAGTGCATACAAGCCTGCTTTGCTTAGCCTGCATTCTCCAGAGCAATTAAATGGCCTCACATGGAGGCTGGGTTAGATCCCCCAGTTTATGAGAGGGGCCAGGGTGGTAGAACAACTTATTCCAGGGTGGCAGGACAGCTTATTCCAGATTTTGTAAGGATTCAGGAAATGACCATCAACATCTTCACCTGTCAGCCCCGCAGTTTGCCAGGAGTCTGTGTGGAAGAGTTAGATCCTCTAATAAGTCTGCCTACCACATCTGGTGTTCACTCATCAGTCAGCCACAAAACCACTTGAAAAGTGGGATTCTCTCTCCAAATACAAATTGAGTCCTTTTTTTTTTTTAACCAACTTTAAATAGTGGGTTTAGGTAGCCAGCATATGTCACAGTCAATTAAATACTTAAGCTAATAGAAGTTCTGCATACTTATATCTACCTACATGTTGGGTGACAACGATTCTGAATAGTATAAAGGGTAGGTATCAGCAGTCATCTTTTTAACTGAAACAGGAGGGAGTAGGGTTCGATGGAAGGAGGAACTTTTAGGCAATGAGATTTGAACGGCCTGTGAATGAGATTGTAAAGATCTTTTGGGGGAAGATTTTAAATAAGAGACATTATTTACGTTAGTTTCCTCTGTAGGCATCACCCTGCCTGAAGAGAGTGGTTGGGGCTAGCTCAATGCATTTTAAATATTAACTTCCCACCTTCACAATTTCTACTGTATCTGATAACACCTACAGAACTGTTTTCTCCAGATATTCCTTCATATGGATTCATTTCTTTGAACTTTAGCCTGTAGTCTCATTAAGCAATGATATTGTATCGATAAAATCATTGTTTGATGTGCTAATTATTTTTTTGTCAATGTACATGAAAATATATGACTGTAAAAATGACATTTAGCCGGGCTCGGTGGCTCAGCCTGTAATCCCGCGCCTTGGGAGGCTGAGGTGAGTGGATTGCCTGAGCCCGTGGGTTCGAGACCCGCCTGGGCAGGCGAAACCTCATCTCTACAATAAAATCAAAAAAATTAGCCGGGCGTGGTAGCACATGCCTGAGGTTCCGGCTACTCCGAAGGCTGAGGCGGAAGGATCGCCGGAGCCCAGCAGGTCGAGGCTGCGGTGGCCGGAAGCGGCCACTGTACTCCAGTCTGGGCAATGGAGTGAGACGCCAACTCAAAAAAAAAAAAAAAAAATGACATTTACCTGTTATAGGTTGAATTATATCCTTCAAAAAAACATATGATCAAATCCTAATCCCCGGTACCTGTGCATGGGACCTGATTTGGAAATAGGGCCTTTGCAGGTTAAGATGAGGTCATACTGAATTAGGGTGGACCCTAATCCCTTGATTGGTGACCTTAGAAGAAAAGGGGAATTTGGACACGGACACTGACACAGGGGGAAAGCACCAGGACAGAAGCAGAGAATGGAGTGATGTGTCTATAGCCAAGGACCTTTAAAGATCATTTCTTTTGAGTGTATACCTAGGAGTGTAATTGCTGGGTTGTGTGGCCCTGGCAACACCTTGATTTCAAGCTTGGAGCCCCCAGAACCATGAGAGAACAGATATCTGTTGTTTTAAGCCACCTGACTCATGGTAATTTCTGTACCCTAGGAAATGTATACACACACTTCTTTTCCACCTAAAGTTGTCCCTGTCCCACCAGTGGGGGGCATTTATCACTTAGGGAAATGCCGGGCTGGAAGTGAAGGTCCTATTCCTTCCCACAGCTGTGTGATGACGGCCATCATTGCATCTGTCATTTTTTACACTCACTACAATGTAGAAAAGCCAAGAAGAGGCACATTTAATCAGGTTGGAACAGATCCATTTAATCAATTCCTAAAGCCACCATAGTGTGTTCATTCGAACATGCTGTTCCCTCGCCGTCTCTTGGGGAGCCAGTCCTCAGTGGCATCTGGGGCTTGGTGACTTGTCTCGACGGCTGCCCACCTGGGCAGGTGTTGCACTCTCTGGCGTATCCTTTACGGGGTAGAGGGTATTACTTGATGCTCTCTGAAGTCGGTCCTCCCTTCTGATTAATTCATTTGGATCACAGCCCAGAGGCTGACTTTTATTACCTTTGATGTCACCCATGGCCGTCAGCAGTTTTTAAAGCAATCAAGTGCCAGTTCCCTTGTTCCCCATTCCCCCACTTCGTCATAAGGGAACGTTCTTCCATCTGTACCTGCATTTTCCAACCATAGTGCAGACTGGCGAATTATGTGCATTCTCTATCTTAGACCATCAGAATTATGTAGGCAAATTTAATTTAGATTTACAATATTTGATAAACAGAATACATGTTTTCATTAAATCTGTTTTCAGTGTTTATCACAAATCTACATAAAGAATTTATATGTAAGCCCTTTGTAACATGAATTTTTATGCATCTTCTGTATAATAACAGCCTTTCTGCTAACACTGGCCCAAATGTTTACTCGATAAATATTTATTGGGCGGCTCCTCATCCCGAACACCATGCCAGATACTGCATGTAGCTTCCTCACATACATCAAAGCACCTGCCATTTGGGACACAAAAAGGATTGGTATCCCAGACTACGAGAACTTTCCAAAAAAGGGAATGTAATGACAGCCTTGCTGCTTACTGGCTTTAGAATGATGCTGCCAGTAATAGATACTCAATACTTGTTAGTTTTTCTTTCTCCATTCAGGAAGCACATAGTACCTAGCTGTTACCAGGTCCCTTTTAGAATCTTCCTTCTGAGGCTTCTGACCTACAGGGCAGAGATGCAGGAGAGGCCATCAAGACAAAGGAGCGGAGTTCTAGGTTCCTGAAGACATAGCATAGCACTTCATTGGCTACAGCCTTGGGCACAGACCACATGTATGTACCCTTTGACTTCTCAGCTTCCTGGTGTCCTGGTGGCCAAAACAATGTGTGCCAAACCTGATTGCATAAAAGTATAGAGAGGGTGTTTATAGCCTCCAGTCTGAAAAACACTAGGTGTCTGCCAATGGCTTTTTTTGAACACCGTTGCTAATATATAATTTATATATCATATAATTCACCCATGTAAAGGCACAATTCAATGACTTTTAGTATATTCATAGATATGTGTAACCATCATCATGGTATTGTAGAATGTTTTCATCACCTCAGAAAAACCCACGTACCTTTTCCTCCCAACCCCAAGCCCTAAGCAACCACGAATCTGCTTTCTATTTCTATTGATTTGTTATCTTGGACTTTTTATATAAATGAAATCATTTAATATGTGGTCTTTTGTGACTGGCTTCTTTTACTTTGCATAATGTTTCGACTCATTCACACTGTAGCATATATCACTACTTCATTCCTTTTTGTGCTCAAATAATATTCCATTGTATGGATATACCACATTGATGAAAAAAATTCATTCATCAGTTGATAGTCATTTGGATTGTTTTCACATTTTGGCTAATATGAATAATGCTGCTGAACACATTCATATACAAATTTTTATGTGGACAGGTTTTCATTTCTTTTGAGTGTATACCTAGGAGTGTAATTGCTGGGTTGTGTGGTCATTCTACTTTAAGCATTTCAGGAAGTGCCGAGCTGTTGTCCAAAGTGGTTACATCATTTTATATTCCCACCAGCAGTGTGTGAGAGTTCCAGTTTCTCTGCAGCATCACCAACTCTTGTCTTTATCTGATGCTTTGATTATAACCATCCTAGTGGGTATGAAGTGGTGACTCACCATGGTTTTGATTTGATTTGACTTATAATGTGGAGCATTTCTCAAGTGTTTAGTCGCCATTTGTATATCTTTTCTGGAGAAATTTTCATTCAAGTCATTTGTCCATTTTAAAATCAGGTTGTCAGCCGAGCTCGGTGGCTCAGCCTGTAATCCCGCGCCTTGGGAGGCTGAGGTGAGTGGATTGCCTGAGCCCGTGGGTTTGAGACCCGCCTGGGCAGGCGAGACCTCATCTCTACAATAAATCAAAAAATTAGCCGGGCGTGGTAGCGCGCGCCTGTAGTTCCAGCTACTCGGAAGGCTGAGGTGGAAGGATCGCTGGAGCCCAGCAGGTCGAGGCTGCGGTGGCCGGGAGCGGCCACTGCACTCCAGTCTGGGCGACTGAGTGAGACTCCAACTCAAAAAAAAAAAAGAGCAATGTGATTGCAA
>CAUYQG010189100.1:0-29355 GCA_963574415.1 Tarsius wallacei | reverse complement strand
GGGTCTCACTATGTAGTCCAGGCTGGTCTCAAAATTCTGGGCTCAAGTGATCCTCCCACCTCAGACTCCCAAACTGCTGGGATTATGAGCATAAGCCACCCATGAAAAGACAGATCTGTTTTAGAGAGTTTTGGGGTTCCTGGAATGCCTAAAACATAAAAAAAATGTTAAGTTCTCAGTTTTTATTTTATTTATAATTTATGTTTCATCTTTTTTTCCCCTCCAAAAAATGGTTTTGTAGCAAACTTCTCCAGCACAAATACACTAATTAGGGACTATAGATCACAAACCATATAGAAAGAAGAGATAAACACAGTAGCGTTTAGTTATTTGGGGTCAGATACAAGAGTGTTCGGATTAACCATGATTCAACACAGCAGAGACCTGGGACGAAGCTCATCTACCAGTCAGTCACTGCTGCCTTTTACCACTTTGTCTCCTTTCCTACAGTCTCCCATGGGATTAGAGAAGCGACTCAGATTGAAGGAGGGATGGGGACCTCAAGAAGGCCCTTCCAGCACTACAAGGGAGGGAACATGCTAGACCTCTGCCATAACTTAGTATTGTTGATCTACAGACTAGTCAAACTGCTCCTGCATAATCAAGAAACTTGTTCCAGGAGCCCAGGCTGATTGAAAGATGAGTGAGGGCCTAAACGTAAAAGAGAGCTTGACCTAGTATATAGCTTCCAGTCTGCAGGGAGAAGTTTTCTGAAGTGAAGTGCAGATTAATTCATGTACTTGAGATTGACTCAATGACATACTTCATATATGAATTTCTAAAAGAAAAAAAAAAAAATCCAGAAACATGAAATTAAAGGAATTAAGCTTGCTGTAGTGTTGGCCCTCTAAAAACATTGCTCAGGATTCTGATGAATTAAGGATTGAGGAACACGCTAGCCATACCCAAAGCTGCTCAAGGGTTCCTAGGCCTCAGGGAAGCCAGAGATTTAGGGCTGAGATAGGGTAATCTGGCAGGCGTCACCGGGAAATGGCGAGCGGCAGCAAGACACCAATGCCAGAGAAAGACCCACCGAGTAGTTGCTGGCTGATAGGTTCAAGTGGTTTGCAGTTCCACAGTTTGATCTTGGATGTTCTGGGATCTCCAGGACCTCTACCATGTGGGAAAACAGCTAACAAAAGACAGTATCATCTAGATTTCAGTTTTTACCCAGAGCTGGCACTGCTGGAGCTTTAGTTTTCAAGAGAGTATGGAATAAAATCTGAGTTCTGTATTGTTCGAAGGTGACTGATTATGCTTCTGGGAGCGTATCCCCTGGTAAGATTGAATGGGAGCACGTGGTTCTGGTTTCACTTCTAGAACTCCTGTTTCATTCATGCACAGAAGTTGGCACTGTTACTTCTTCCATCATGTATCGCTTGTTAGGGTGTCATCTCATGTATCTCTTGGTGCTTCAATAAGGTAATTTTCATGTGAGTTTTCAGTGAACAGTGATTGTTCTTTCCTGGTTAAGGGGCCAATAAGAGGATTCAGTAGCTAGATTCTTGCGATCTAGGAATCTGATCTTTAAAGGCTTCATGATATTGCATAATTTTGTTAGTCTCTATCAACTAAGACTATGTTTGGGGGAATGTTCTTTTCCAGGAGCGGAGTTTGATTCCTGCAATGGTGAATGTTATTAAATACAAATCCACACGGACAGCAGTGACAGTCAGTCCACAGGCTTTCTAAACTCTTTCTTTAATCAGCCAGTTTTTCCCTTAAACCCTTCTTCAAGGAAGAAATGTACTTTTAACTGCTCAAATTAGGATAGTGATTTGGAAAGACAGAAAAATGGGACAAAATGTATTTTCAATCTCCACCAGGGGGACCTATTGCTGCAACTAAAAATTTGAATCCGAGAAAGAGCATTCGTTTTACACGGCAGTTACATGATATTATAGTTTTTATTTTTTTAAGTGTATATACCTGTTTGAAAAAATGATTTTATAGTCCACATAATGGTATTTCTCATGTTATAATTTTTATTTTTACACTAAATATAATAATTGCAATATAAAAATAGATAAAGAAGATAGGAAGTTTTCTTGATGCATTACACTTAAAAAGCTTTTTTAGTAGAATGACTATGAGATGAAAATATAAATTCCCTCTTTATTTGAGAAGAATTTGTACTTAAAATATCTACAGGATTACCTGCAGAAAGCAGGTGTAAAATCTTTTTCATTAAACATATCTAAGTTTTGATAATTCAGTGTATCTTATTTCCTACTCCACAGGCTTTTGTCTGAGACTTAAAGCCACACAGTTTTTATGAAACATTTTCATACTCTAATACTTATAATCATAAAATGGATAAATTCTATAATTACAAAATTAGAAAATCTGTCTTTTTGCCTCACTTCTAGCTGTGAGGACATTCTATTTTGTGTTTTCAGATTATATCTGCTTTCTTACATCAGGGACTATTTTATCTATTTATACTCATATATTTTAATATTCCTTAATTTTCTATGGTTCAAACATTCTCTTTCTGAGAACTCTATAACTTTGTATATTCTCAGTGTTTTTACTTGACTTGATATGACTACCTCCGTTCTGATTTTATGGATTGGGAGTCATTTACGTTAATGGTGCTCTGTGGTGAAGAAAGTTGCCATCATTATGGGACAGATGTAACTATGCCCATTTTTCAGGTCAGAAGATCTAGACTGAGAACTATTACATTACTTGGCTAATGTAATGTTCTCTGTCTTGTGATTCTAAGCCAATATTCTTAAATACACAGTCAATGTTAGCACATCCCAGACATGGACAAACTGTTGTTCTTAGCATATTTTCTCAACTTATACTAGACTAGTGAACCCATAATTTGAATGTTAGGGAGCCATCTATCTTAGACATGTTCTTCTCTATGAGAAATGCCTTACCCTAGATAACTTATTTGGATAATATCCATTGTCCTGAATAAATATCAACACATGGTATGAAGGGGGACCCCAAACCCCCAGAATTTATATATTTAAAAAGTCGTGTATTTATTCTTACATATTTAAACTTACAATAACCTTCAAAGTACTCTCCATTTGATGCAATACATCTATCAAGATGCTTTTTCCACTGCTCAAAACAGTTTTTGAACTCGTCAATTTTGATGCCTTAATTTAGTGATTCCAATGTTTTTGTTTCATCTCTTCCACATTGACCAAACGTTTTCTTCTGAGAACTTTTTTCATCTGGGGAATTAAAAAAAGTTGCTCAGGTTGAGATTAGGTAAATAGGGAGGATGAGACATGCAGTCATGCTGTTTTTGGTCAAAAACTACTGAACACTCAGCGTGGTGTGGGCAGGCTGTTTGTATAAATCACTCATCATGAAATGGGCAAACACATTAGAAAGATTTCCAAAAAAATAAAAATTCACCGAAGCCTAACGCAACCTCTCACAACAATGCTAGCTGGTACACTGATGCTGATGGGTTCCTAGAACACTTACCTAACAGGGGAAGCATATACTACTACCAGGGGCCCACCCTCCAAAAGATAATTCCGTTTTTGTGGGGAATCCTCCCTCATATTTTAGATGTAGGAAGAGATTTTATGAAGTACTGTAATTATACATTTGACTCAATAATGTTGTTATTATGCCTTTGAACATCTGATTGCATGCTTAAACACACACACAACTTTCTTTCTTCAAAGAAAAGGATTAAATCTACATTATAAAGAATAGAATGTGAAAATTTATCTTAGACATGTGAAACATTTCACTCATACTTAAAGAAGAGTAAAATTAAAATATACTGAGATACTTTACTTATTCAATTATTTCTATAATATAATTTGTTAAACACTAAGAGGCAGGGGAAATAAATCAGAGTCTTCTACTGTTGGTATTAAAAATTGGTACAATCTGCATGGAGGGCAATTGACAATATTGACCCAACATGTCTCTTGGAATTTAACCTATGGGTATGCTTGTACATGTGGCAAATTATTTATGTTTAAGGCTATACATTGTAGGTTGTTATAGCAAAAACTGGAAACAAATAAAATATTCCTTGATAGGCAGTTGATAAATTGGAATAGTATACAGCTGCTAAAAAGAATGAGAAAGAGCTCTATACTAATAAAGAACTTCAAGCAATATTGAATGAAAACTGCAAAGTGCAAGATTAGTCTTTTACTAAGTTATCTTTGCATAAAATGGAGAGGGAATGATAAGAACATATATTCATGTTTCTTTTTATATACATAAAGAAACTCTTGAAATATACATAAAGGACTAACAAAGTAATTACTTGCATTGGATTGGAGGCAAAAGAGGCAACTGGGTGGCTGAGAGACAGAGGTGGGAGAGACACTTATTTTCTTTAGGTGAAGTATTCTACCTACTTAAAAAATGTGTATGTGAGAAGAGAGAGAAAGAAAGAGAGAGAATGTGTAAGTCAGTGTTTAAGTAGACACATGTACTTTCGCTCCTTAAAATGACAGGAAAGGGATATTTTTAAAAGGTACCCACAAGGACAAAAAGAATGAAAGAGAAAGAAATTGCAAAATTTTGGAAGCTAGAAAGCAGATGAATGAATGGTACTGACTCAGCAGACCTAGAAAGCCAAATTCTTTGCTGACGGTGAGAAAAGCTGAGAAGCTTTTACACTGCAGAATATCCAAAAGGTTCAGGAAATGGCATTTCCAGGTACCCTGGAAATGAGATTGAAGGTGGGGCTAAAAATAGAAAGATTGGTTGAAAGCTTCTTTAAGAAGCAGTTAAATAAATCCCCAGTTGCGGAGCCAGGCAACTTCCTTTCCCCAACTTGACAGGTTTAGTCTTCAAAGTGGATAAAACAAAACAAAACAAAACCTCTCTGGATTGAGATGTACCAAGAAGAAGGAAGAGGGGTGGGGGGATGGGGATGGGAGGGGAATAGTTTGCTGAAAACAGAGTGATTGAATATTTGCACACTGAATATCCAGACCCCTGTCTCTAATCTGTCTTCCAACTTGGCTCCCAGAGTGTTGACAATGCAGACTAGGAAGAAGATCCTGCTTCTTCTTTTTTTGGTGTCTTGCTATGTTGCCTAGGTGGGCAAATCCCTGGTCTCAAGTGATCCTCCAGCCTTGACCACCAAATGTGCTGGTATTTCAGATGTGAGTCACTGCACCCTGCCAGAAGATGCTTCTTTATGATATCTGACCAGTCAAGAGAAAAGGCAACTGGGGAACCCAATGAAATGACCAGCCAGAACACAACAGTGTAGATCACAGCTGACAGGTGCCAGGTTATACTCAGAGCTTTCAAGCAACTTTTTAGTATTTCACACTTAATGAAAAACTAAAGATCACCAAGTAACTAGAAGATTAAGTCAGTGAGGGGTCACAGCTGAGTGGCTAAAAGGCATCGTCTCACCCATGGTTACATCCCCTCCCCAGGAGCAACCCATTATTCAAAGCCTGGTTGGGATGTGGGGTAGAGGTTGGGGTGAAAGGACCTGGCTGTCTGTCTTAACTGGGAATGACTCTGAAGACCCCTCCCAGCTCCAGAGCTCCCTCTGGAACTGGCTGTTGGAACTGCATCAGTTCAGCTTCTCACCAGGCGCAGTCCTGATTTTCTCTTGCTTAAAAGTTTTGTTCCAAGGGTACACCCCAATTAACTGCCTGCCCCTGATTTTGGTCTCAGGAAACCCTACTATGACAGAATTGAAAACAAATAAATAGAATAAAAGGGAAAGACAAAGATGAAAAATCTCAGATGCGTAAAAAAAAAAAAAATTACATCCATGATACAAAAGCATAAACCATAAGATAAAACACTGAAAGAACATAAAAGAGATTCTGGAAATTAAAAACATATATATATATATATATATATATATGATGGCAGAAACAAAAAATTTCAATCGATGAATTGGAAGATAAAGTTGAGGAAATCTCAGAAAGTAGAGCAATGAGACAGAGGAAAGAAATATCTAAATATCTGATATCTGAACAAAATAAGTTTCTGAAAGATCAGAGAAATGGGAGTCATGGGGGAGGGCTAGCAAAAAGCAATTGTAAGCAAAATAATTCAATAGCATTTCAGAACTTAAAGGTGTGAGTTTCCAGGATAAGTGCTTGGCCCAGTTATGAACACAGAACACCTCATAGCAAAATTTCAGAATACTAGGGGCAAAAAGAAGGACCTGGAAGCTCCAAAGAGAATAGATGGGTCACATATATGTGGTATTAGAATGACTTCTTAACAACATACTGTAAGCTTGACAACAAATGGCAAAAAAAAAGAAAAAAAAAATTATTTCCAACCTAATACTCAATCTCAGCCAAACTATTGAGTGTAAAGTGAAGACATTTTTTTGACTTTAAATTTACCACCCAATTTGTCTTCTCTGGAAACTTCTAGAAGATACTTCCCTAAAATGAGAAAGTGAAATAAGAAACTTATAAAGATGTATTCATGAAAGAAGAGATCTAACACAAAGCAAAGCAAAATCTCTACGACGTGGGCAAAATCTCTACCAAGATGGTGGATATGCTCTAGGCTTAAAGAGTAAAAGTGCAAATTGGAGCAGGTCCAGAGGCTCTGGCGGAAATTACTTCCAAAAGATGAAATTACTAGTCTATTTGATGTGAGTAAACATTGAGAGGGGATTTAACAATTTTCAGAATTTAGGTTTAAATTAGTGATAAATACAGAGAAAACAAAGGAAAAGTGAAAACAAGACCACAATTAACTCCAAGGATGTGAACACTTAGGCAAGAAAGAAGAAGAAATAGTGTTTTCTATTGCTTGACTATAAAAAACAGTCTTAAAAGGTAAACACTGAGTATTTGTCTAACCAAAATTTATGAAATAATATTGGATGAGGGAAGTTGTGTGTGTGTGTGTGGTTGGAAAGAGTGCTGAAAAGCTCATCTTTCATAGAGAGAAGTTACACATAAGTTTGGAGTGCACTTTCATGTTAAAAACATGGTTCTTGAGTCCTGACTGCCTAGGTCTGAGTTACAGCTCTACCACTTTCAGTGGTATGACGTTGGCTAAGATACTTGACCTCTCAGGGCCTCAGGACTCATCTGTAAAATGGGGCATCTCACAGGGTTACTGTGGGGAAAATGCATATGTGAGTTTAGAACACCATCACTATACTGCTAAATAGTGACTTCTGTGGAAATATTTTTAATTTATATTATCTGTTATGAACTGAAATGTGTGCCCCCACATTCATTCTAACCTCAGTACCTTAGAATGTGACTGTATTTAGATATCAGGACACTAAAGAGGTAATTAAGTTAAAAGGAGACTGTTAGGGTAGGCCCCAATCCAATATGACTGTTGTCCTTGTAAGAAGAGGAGATTAAGGCTTACCACAAGAGAAAAGACCATGTGAGAATACGGTGAAGTGACCGTCTCCAAGCCAGCGGGAGGAGAGTCCTCAAGAGAAACCAGATCTGTGGACACTTTGAGCTTGGGCTTCCAGCTTCCAGAACTGTGAGAAAGTTAACTTCTGTTGTTTAAGCCACCTGGTCTGTGGTATTTTGATATGGTGGTTCTAGCAAACTAAAATATCATACTTTGAAAAATTTGGAAATGAATTCAAGTGATTCTATTTATTTTTTACTTTATTTTATTTTTTGAGTTGGGGTCTCACTCTGTCACCCAGGCTGGAGTGCAGTGGCATGCTCATGGCCACTGCAGCCTCAACCTGCTGGGCTCAGGTGATCCCTCCACCTCAGCCTTCCAAATAGTTGGAACTACAGGTGGATGCCACCACACCCAGCTAATTTTTTGATTTATTGTAGAGACAATGTCTCACCATGTGTTGCTCAGGCTGGTCTTGAACCCTTGGGCTCAGGCAATTCACCTCTGCCTCCCAAAATGCTGGGATTACAGGCATGAGTCCCCATGCCTGGCCAATTCAATTTAAAGAGCTGAATGTATTTGCCTCTGGGAAGCAGGACATAATGGAGGAAAAGAGGGATAATTAGTTAGTTAGTTTTTTTTTTAATGAAAAGCTTGTGGAACTTCTTGACTTCTTAAACTATATATATTTATAATGTTGATAAAAACATTAACAAATATTCCCCTCTCTCCCAACAAAAGTCAGTGTCTGATAAATCAGAGTTTTCTTTTGTCTCTTTCATCTGGGTGATGGAGTTTTAGGTGGGACTCTCTCAAGCACTGGACATTTGGGGGCTCTATAAAGGATGCCTTTCTATAGGAACTAATGGTGCTTGAGATACTTTTTATAAATGCAGGCTAGGTTTAGCCTAGCCTTAGTAACATCCAGGTAACCGTTTGGACTCAATTGTTCAAGACTAGGAAAGTGAATTCAACCAATAACTCTTTTGTAGTTTAGTAACTCAGAAAGAATTGTGATGTCATTGTACCACATATCTCTCTATCACTTAATGAGAGATATTTATTTGTCATGAGTATAATATGTTTTATATTATATTTCAACACGTTTCCCTTTATCTGGTCTCTGCTTTCTTTTCCTGTGGCCCTCTGAACAATTTTACCTCAGGGAAGATAGAGTAAGTCAGTGTACTTTTGGCTGCAAGCAACCAAAAGCCAGATAGAAGGAAATATTACTTCGCATAAACATAAATCTGGAACAGACAGGGCAACATAGCAAGACCTTGTCATCTCTACAAAAAAATTTAAAAATTATCTGGGCATGGTGGTGCCTGCTTGTAGTCCCAGCTACTTGGGAGTCTGAGGTGGAAGGATTGCCTGAGCCTAGGAGGTGGAGGCTGCGATGAGCCGTGATCGTGTCACTGCGCTTCAGCCTGGTGACAGTGAGACCCTGACTCAAAAATAAAATAAAAAAATCTGAAGATAGGTGGTTCTAAGTAGGGTGTCTAGCTCAATGACTCAATGGCATCATTAAGGACCAGGGTTTTTTCTTACCTTGGTTGCCAGCCTTGGCAAGCTGGCTGCTCTCTTCACAGTTGCAAGGTTACTGCAGAAGTTGCAGGCCTTGTGTCCTCATAACCAATACCCAAGGGCTGCGTGGGAGAGGAGGTCTTCCCTACTCACGTCTGTCCTTAAGGAAGGAATCCTTTGCCAGAGTCCCTGACATTCTGCTTCTCAGATCTCAGGGGTCGTAGTTGTATCACATGCTATTCCCTAGCCAACTTGCCAGAGTCACTGAATTACCATGTTTGGCTTAATCCAAATTATTTTTTACTCTCTGAAATTGGGGAGGGGCTCAGTTTCTTCTAAACACATTTCTGACCTATAGAGGTGCAGGGAAACTTATCCCAAAATATGGCTTTTTGCCACAAAGTCTCAATGACCTTCTGGCCTCCATTTAGTCACAGGGAAGCTGACTCTTCTGATATCAGGAAAGGAGAGGAAGAATGTCATCAACCCTGGTCCAACCCTTTTACAAAATAACACCTGTCTCTCAGGTTCATTTAGCTTCCAATGATAACTGTTTACCATTCTCTGTCTCCCCCATTCATTCACTGTTGCAACCATGGGTTGCTTCTCAAATAGAATTCCTCTTCCTTCCCTTCCCATAACCTGTTTTAACAGAATGCAAGCCCCCATTCTCTCTGCAACCCTGAGATAATATTTAGGTATCTGTAACTCATTGGGAAGGTGGGTCTTCATTCTGAAAGCTCCCATGCATGCACATTAAAAAAATTTGTATGCCTTTTCTCCTGATAATCAATCTTGCCTCATGCCAGTGATTTTTATCAGCAAACCTTTAGGGGGCCAATCGTCATGGCCCCTACAGACCCATACTTCAACAAAATCAGATTACGTCAGTAAGGAATATAGGGAAGAAGGGCAAATGCCATGGAATAAGAAGGAGAAATATGTATTTTAGAGACAATTCTGGTCAGATAAGAAGGGAAAGTAGAAGATTTTACTGGAAGAGAAGAGAGAAAGGAGGGGTCGGAAATGACTGTCCTGGCTCCTCCTCCCACTTGGAGTTTAAACCCAGGGAGGAGCATTGTAGATGGGTTGAAGGTGATAGAAACACAAAGATTTTTAGTGAAGGGACCCTCACTTAGTCCTGGCTTCTCAAGACATAGTCTGAGAAGCTGCAAGTCTTTCAGAGAAGTTGAGTTCTAAAATAGAAACAAAACCACATCCAAACACGACACTGTATCAGAGAGAAGACAGCTGAGGGATGGGGCTGGGTGAGTGGCTCTGGTATGGGTGCAGGTTCCACACAATATGAAGTTTCTGCAGGAGGTGGACTTCATGCCTGGAGACCGTGGTAGAGGCCAAGGACTCTCTGAGTTGCATATAAAAAAAAAACCAAACAACTGATAGGCTGGGCACTGTGGCTCACACCTGTAATCCTAGCACTTTGGAAGAATGAGGCGGGAGGATTGCTTGAGCCAAGGAGTTTGAGAACAGCCTGGGCAAATTAGTGAGACTTTGACTCTACAATATATATATATAAAACAACTAGCTAGGTGTGGTGGGGTATGCCTATAGTCCCAGCTACTCGGCATGCTGAGCCAGGAAGATCGCTTGAGCCCATGATAGTGCCACTGTACTCAGCCTGGGCAACAAAGCGAGACCCCAACTGGGAAAAAAAAAATTGATAAAACCTGCTGCACCTACTGACACTGCCTGAGGATATAAAAGTTTCATCCCGCCCAGCTCTCTCAGGAAGGAGAAAGTGAAAAACAGTCACGGAAGAGACTTTGAGCTTGGCATTGACTATCTGCCGTCTTAAATGCAAATAGACTGAATGCATTTAACTGGCAAGTTTCTGTCATCTACTGTTGTGGGCTCCAGAATAAGAGATCAGGTACAAAGAAAAACTTTCATTTTTCCTTACCTCAAAGTATATGAATTTCAGCTTGCTATACTTTACATTTTTCAGAATTATCTTTCTTTTTCACCTTTTTGGGGAAACCTTGTGGTGTTAAATTAAGTTTAGCTTCAAGCTGTTTCCTTTCATATTTTAAGTCGGACCTAGGGTTTTCTGAACATAGTGAACAGATTATAACCCACTCTTGTGCCGATCACCGAGTTGCGGCCAATCAAAGGCAGCCACTGTTCAAACCAGGCCAACACCAAGTTGTAACCAATCCGGCTGTTTCCATCCCTCACTTCCATCTTCTGTAGATCGCTTTCCTTTTTCCATCCATAAATCTTCCCACCACGTGGCTGTGCTGGAGCCTCTCTGAATCTACTCTGGTTCAGGAGGCTGCCCAATTTGAGAATCGTTCTTTGCTCAATTAAACTCTGTTAAATTTAATTTGTCTAAAGTTTTTCTTTTAACAGATGGAAAAGGGAAAAGGAAAAAGGAAAGAAGGAATGTGAGGAGGGAGGTATATGGGGCCTCCTTGAGAAATGGCCAAGGCTAGCTTTACATGTGTCCAGAGAACATCCATTAGGATTTTGTAAAAGTAATGTAAAATTATTTAGCTAACCGCTTTTGCTCTAAAAAGTTAATATGGTTAATAAAACATTTTTTAGTAAAAGTAAACCAAATATGATCTCACTAGAGCGTTTTTTAAAATGCATGTATTAAAATGTTTTTTATAAAAATTATGTAATGGTAACCATGATTCAGTACAGAAACAAGCTACCAGGTTACTTATATTTATTTTGTTTGCATTATGTTTTCTTTTTACTGCATATGTTTAACCAGGTGGAAAACAACAGAAAATTTCCATTAAAAAAAAATAAATATAACCTGGTCAGGAATCACATTTACATTCTAATTGCATTATAATAAATCAGGAATGTTTATGGTCACATCTAGCACCCAGTTAAAACTCAACACATGTATAACAATAATAACAAAATTTGTTGGCCAAAATGTGGTACTAGCTACTAAAAATACATGAATAAATTTTAATACCCAGACAGGAAACAACAGACATACAGTGTGTATCTGAGGCACATGTATCATTTGAACAGGCGCCAGAGTTATGTAGCTAAAGATTAAAGTGTGATTTAGAGATATATTCCACCCCGTATGGACGTGCATTGCTTCCATTAGCATTAATAGAATTTGCATGCACAGAGTGAGAGGGGAGAACTGAAATTTGTTGAAAGGCAAAGGAGGAATGATTTTTAACTTTGCCTATAATTCCAGGTGCGTGGGAGTGTATTATTAAAAGCTCTGTGAAAGGGCTTAATTTAGGAACTGAGATATAGACACTCTATATCAAACCACTACGTGTACACTTGGTTGTATTATTAGAGAAGAGTGAGCCTGGAAAGCAAAGGGATTTGTCAAAGGCTGTTCTGAGACAATGGTCCTGTGGTGGGGAGGGAAGCAATGTGTGCTTCTTGGACATGGATTTGTTTGGGGACTATGAACAACTTTTAATCTGAGACAAAATATAATTGATGATATTGTGGTCATTAACAGGCATGCACCCACATGCACACAGTGAGTGACTCATTTTCTACGTGTCTACAAGCTCCTATTCCCTACCCAGGCTTTAAGAAGCCACGATTATTTTTAGCCTGTGGAGTGCATTCTGTTTTTTGCTGCTAGATTATCCAATAAGTTGTTGAATCTTAAAGTCTCAGGACAAACTTTTGGGGAATTGGAGTGAAAAGTTAGTTTGTGACCCCCTCCCCCCACCATCTACTACCTCCCAAGCAATGAATCCTATTAAATATGCCTGTGCCTTTAGTGGAATGTCAGGAAGAAATAAATGAGTTAAGTAATAAATCAGACCAAGAAGGCAACAAGTGATAGTCTTAACTTTCCGTGGGAATGATTGTATTTGAAAGCACTGTTTATTTTGGAAAACCCTTGGACAATGTACTCATTCAGTAATTTAGTACAGTCTTAGTGAGTGTCTGTTATGTGCCCCTCACTTTTCTGGTTCTACTGACCCAGAGGCAAATAAGATAAAGTTCCTGACTTCCTGGATTTTACAAGTAAGCAACATGCCTTACGAACTTTGAAAATGCTCACACTTTTTGACTTCTTATATTTGTTATTAATTTAACCTGATATATATATATATATTAAAAGATTGAGTTACACAAATTATCATTGCTCTGGGCATAGGAATTCACCCCTATAATCCTCCCTTTGGGAGACTGAAACCGGAGGATTGCTTGAGACTAGGAGTTGGACATCAGCCTGGGCAACATAGCAAGATCCCATTCCTACAAAAACAAACATTTCAAAAATCATAGCTGCATAAAATTAACTATAGTAAGACTGTACTATTATAATTATTTTGTAGTCACCTTGTTGCTACTGCAGTGAGTTCAAGTATTGCAAGTATCCTATTAAGCCCTGTGATGCTAATCATTTCCTCCTGAACAGTTCTTCTTGCTAGTAAATTGCATATGTCAGTAAAAAGTGTTCTCTTGTAGCTCTTGTGTATATTTCATTGTGTTTAGTGCAACACCATGAAGCTTGAATAACATGACGAGATCCATATGAAGAGCCACTAGTGATGCTGGAAGTGTGCCCAAGAAGCACAGAAAAATCATGACATCATAAGAAAAATAAATTGTTTGATATGTACCATAGATTGCAGGCTGAGCTGTGACTTTCTACAATTTCAAGATCAGTGAATCCAGCATAAAGACCATTGTAAAAAAAAAAAAAGAAAAAAGAAAAGGAAATTCAGGAAGCTGTTGCTGCAGCTAGCAGTTGCAAAAACCTTCCGCTTATTGCTAAATACCTTTTTATCTCATATTGAAAATGCAGCTTTTATATTGGAGCAAGATTGCTATAAGAAAGGCATAGCAATAGATACCAATATGATTTGAGAAAAAGTGAACTCATTATTTGACAAATTAAAGCAAGAGGAAAGTGAAGGATCTACAGCTGGAGAATTTAATGCCAGCCAAGGATGGTTTGAGAATTTTATTTATTAATTTTTTCTTTTCTCTTTATTTTAACGATGTGGGGTACAATTTAGGGTTAGGTATACAAATGTTCATTATGCAGGTACCCTTGTTGATGAGGTGTGCCCCTCCCTTCCCGGCAGTTTCCCTCAACTGCCAATCCTGCCTCTCTCCCCCAGTTTTAGAATTTTTGAAAGGGGTTTGACTTAGAACATACCAGGAGAAGCAGCTTCTGCCAATCAAGAGGCAACAGATGGGTTCTCAGACACCATGAAAAAAAAGTCACTAATGAGAAAGGATATCTGCCTGAAGAGATTTTTAATGCAGATGAAAGGGCTCCTTCCTGAAAAGTAAAAAAGCCACAAAGGATATTTATTAGTAAGAGAAGTGAGCACCACAATCTAAGACAGAAAAGGAAAGACTAACTTTACTGTTTTCCACAAATGGAGGCAGGTTTATGATCAGGACTGCTCTTACCTATAAAGCTACTAACCCCTGAGCCTTGAAGAGAAAAGATAAACAGCTGCCAGTCTTTTGCTTGTTCAAAAAGAAGGCCTGGATAACAAGAAATTTTTTCTGGATTGGTTCCATTGATGCTTTGTCCCTGAAGTCAGGAAGTACCTTGCTGGTAAGGGGCTGCCTTTTAAAATTCTTTTGATATTGAACAACACCCCTGGCCATGCAGAATCCCATGAGTTAACACTTGCCCCCAATCACAACATCTCTAATTCAGTCTTTACATCAGGGGGTCATAAGGACAGTCATCAGGTCATACAGTCATAAGGTTATAAGATTCATTACACTGGCCGGGCTCGGTGGCTCAGCCTGTAATCCCAGCACTTTGGGAGACCGAGGCGAGTGGATTGCCTGAGCCTGCGGGTTCGAGACCCACCCAGGCAACTTGGTGAGACCTTGTCTCTACAGTAAATAAAAAATTAGCCGGGTGTGATAGCGCACGCCTGTAGTTCCAGCTACTTGGAAGGCTGAGGCAGAAGGATCCCCTGAGCCCAGCAGGTTGAGACTGCAGTGGCCATGAACATGCCACTACACTCCAGTCTGGGCAACAGAGTGAGACTCCAACTCAAAAAAAAAAAAAATTGTCAACACTATGGAAAAGAACCCCTACAGAGAGAACATCATGAAATTCTGGAAGGATTATACCACTGAAGATGCCCTTGTTGTTAGAGAAAAAGTTGTGAAAGCCATTAAGCTTGAAACAATGAATTCCTCCTGAAAAAAAAACAAAACTGTCCAGATCTTGTGCATGACTTCACAGGATTTATTTATTTTTATTTTTTTGAGTTGGAGTCTCAGTCTGTCACCCAGGCTGGAGTGCAGTGACCCAATCATGGCCACCACAGCCTCAACCTACAGGGTTCAGGTGATCCTTCCACCTCAGCCTTCCGAGTCGCTGGAGCCACAGACATGTGCCACCATGCCCGGTTAATTTATGTATGCATGTATGTATGTATTTATTGTAGAGACAAGGTCTTGCCAAGTTGCCCAGACTGGTCTTGACCTCCTGGACTCAGGCAATCCCCTCACCTCTGCCTCCCAAAGTGAACACAGGATTTATGACAGAGCGAATCAAAGAAATCATGAAAGAGATTGTGGATATGGCAAAAAAAAAAGCGGGGGGGGGGGGAGCAAGGAAGTGATTCAAGATATGGATCTTGAAGACATTCAAGACACCAGGCCGGAGGGATGAACAGAAGTGGAGATAAGTGCTTTGGAACCAGCCAGATGGTGAGGAAGAAGACGTAGAAAGAAGCAGTGCCAGGAAACAAATTGACACTAGACAATCTGGCAGAAGGTTCCAGTTATTCAAGGCTGCTTTTGGCTTATTTTATGATATGGACCCTTCTCTGACATGGGCACTGAAACTAAAACAAACGGTGGAAGAAGGATTGGTTCCACATAAAAATATTTGAGAGAAATGTAAAAGCAAAAAAGTCAGACAGAAGTTACTGCGTATTTCCATGAAGTTACAACCAGTGTGCTTGCATCCCCTGCCTCCCCTTCTGCCACCTCCACCACTTCTACCACCCCCGAGACAGCAAGACCTACTGCTTCTCTTCCTCTTCCTCCTCTTTAGTCTACTCAATGTGAAGATGATGAGGACGAAGGCCTTTATGATGATCCCCTTCCATTTAAGGAATAGTAAATATACTTTCTCTTCCATATGATTTTCTTCATAACATTTTCTTTTCTCTAGCTTACTTTATGACAAGAATACAGTATATTGTATGCTAATGTCCAAAATAGGTGTGAGTTGACTATGTTATCGGTAAGGTTTCCAATCAACAGTAGGCTATTAGTAGTTAAGTTTTGGAGGGGTTAAAAGATATAAGTACATTTTCAACTGTGCAGGAGACTCCTACTAGCCTCCTACTTTATTCAAGGGTCAACTGTATCTATAAATGCTCTGGAATGAGAAATGGATATCTCTTGGTAAGAAAATCTGGAGTACTTTTGTCTTGAGACTTTTCTGCCCTTTCTGAAATTTCTGAGCACACATTGCCTTTTTAAATTAAAAATATTCTAAATATTTTTGAAATCTGAAGATGTAAAATTGATTAACTTTGGTGGCAGAAGGTATTTGTGGAAACAGGGATTCACTATTTCCCATGTTTCCACAAATTGTCTTCTCCTGATTTCTGGAAGGTTGTTGGTTTCTGTGCCAGAATCCCTTGGTGGATTCTTCTGTATCATAAGAAGCTAGCTCAGAGATGTTTTAGGTGCTGGGTATGTTTGGGCCAGACTTGAGTCTCAAGTGAGAAGAGACTATGGAGAGAGAGAAGGAGTGGTTTCCTACTTTGTCCTACCAAGAGATGTGAAGCTAAGTGGACTATGTCACATGTTTTGGCTAATAAATTTGGGCAGAGTGCTATGTGTCAACCAGAGATGGGAGTGGGTATGAGTCCCTTGCTGTGATGATCATGAGGCTAAGTGTTAAGGTGGAGCTTCCACTACCCTGGATTTATCTTAGTGATTTAGGATTTAAATCTTCTGTGGTCTACCTTTAATATTTAGCATGGAGAGAACTAAATTGGCTGTGTTGAGCTGCTGTGCTTTGGGAGTTGTTTACTATCACATCGTAGACTAGGCTTGTTGAAACAACACAAAAAATACAGAAAGTCTGTGATTTTTAGATAACATAACACAGGTTATCACTCACTGACTAGCTGGTCTTTGAATATATATATATATATATACATATATGTATATATATATTTAAGCCAAAACAGTTATCATACACAGATGAGTCAGGAAGAGTTGCTAATCTATAAAATACCAGACATCAAATAGTTTATACTTTCAAAATCTGCCCTTCTTGGGCAAGGAGTGTCTCTAAGTTCTAATGTTAGCTTTCTTTGAGGTATTAGTCACATGCAGTTCACAAGACAGAGGTTGCTTCTGCACAGCCCGCTGCCTGTTCTCAGAGTCACCAGTAGGGAGCAGAGAGCAGCCTGTGAGTTCCTTTGTGGCTTGGTCACAAAAGCCGTCTACAAACAGGGCCATTGCTTTAGATTCTGTAGATAATAAAGGCTGTTCAAAACCTTGACTTTAGAGAATGAAGAATGCTTAGTGTTTCTATTTATCTATTTGTTTCCTTACTTTAATTTAATTTATTTATTTACTTGTTTTTAACTAGAAGTTTCTAAATGTGATTCTGTGACTAACCGCTTACCTGCTACTTTATAACAATCCTATTGTATTTCAGGTAAGTTGTGACAAGTTGAAGGGACTTGTCTTTATTCATCTGTAAAGCATCGCTTACAAAGAAATGTCACACTCATAAAAAAGATAATTATGAAGCACCTTTCTAAAATCACTCACACTCTCCTTGGTGTGTGTGGTTTACTATTTTTCTGTGCAGATTGATTTTTTTCTTTTCCATATAAGTAAATAGCTATTCCAAAGTTCCAGAATTTTTATGTCCCTAGTTTTGTTTTCTTTCTTATGATTATAGTTTTATAGTAGTAAAAGGATATAAATTGGAATCAGTCAAAAGAAGCAGTGCATAGGGTGAGGTCTGGGAGACTTCCAAACATGAAGCTTCTGGTGTTTTCCCCTCATGGAGCCAGGATATATCACCTACCTGGCACATCAATGTGAAACAATACACAGAGTATTCCAACCGGGGAAATGCACACAAGCTTTGGTGTCCAGAGTTTTTATGGGGTTTCACTGTGTAGGCATGATTGATTGAATCATTGGCCACTGATTGAACTCAGCCCCCATCTCTCACTCCCTCTTTCATCACATGACTCAAAGCCCCAACCCTCTAATCACATGGTTGGTCTTTCTAGAGTAGCCAGCCTGCATCTGGAGTCATTTCATTGGCACAAACTATCTTGAGTCACCTTATTAGCATAAACTATCAGGGCCCATCATGAATAACAAAGCCACTCCTGTCACTTGGGAAATTTCCTGGACTACCTTCAGGAACAGGGAGCAAAGGCCATCCAAATTTTTTCATTACACAGAATTTACATTCCCCCTTTCCCCCTTTTACCAATATTATTTCTGATCTTAATTCTTGGTCATAGTTGGGCATGGTGGCTCATGCCAGTAATTCCCGCACTTTGGGAGGCAGAAGCTAGAGGATTGCCTGAGCCCAGGAATTCAAGGCCAGCCCGGGCAACTTGGCGAGACCTTGTCTCTACAATAAAATAAAAGAATTAGCCAGGTGTGGTGATGTGTGCCTGTGGGTCCAACTACTTGGAAGGCTGAGGCAGAAGGATTGCGCCTGAACCCAGCAGGTCAAGGCTGCAGTGGCCGTGAGTGTGCCACTGCACTCCAGCCTGGACAACAGTGAGACTCTGACTCAAAAAAAAAAAAAAAAAATTCTTTGTCATTTCAATCATGTAGATTTTTTTCAACATCTTTCATTCTTTGAATTTGTCCCCTTCACTGAGCTTGCCTTCCAACTTACCTTAGTCATTGATTCCCATAGTCATACCTTAGATCTTGACTAATAACTACAGCCTCTCCATAATTTTGGTTTCAGGCATCTCAATCTCTGACCATCATGGGCTGTTTTTTCATCTTTCTTCCTCTGGCATCCTGACTCCAATAATTCTTTAACCCCTTTAATTAGGACCTTTAATCCATTGATTCTTCCACTATTTCCTTTTTTTTTTCTTTTTTGAGTTGGAGTCTCGCTCTGTCACCCAGACTGGAGTGCAGTGGCATGCTCCCAGCCACCGCAGACTCGACCTGCTGGGCTCTGGCGATCCTTCCGTCTCATCCTCCCAAGTAGTTGAACTACAGTCACGCACTATCACACCTGGTTAATTTTTGACTTATTGTAGAGATGAGGTCTCGCCAAGTTGCCCAGGCGGGTCTCGAACAATCGAGATTGTTGATTGTCGAGCCCTTGAATTCCTGGGCTCAGGCAATCCACTCACCTCGGCCTCCCAAAGTGCGGGATTACAGGCTGAGCCACCGAGCCCGACTGTTCTTCCACTCTTTCATTCTCACCGTCTTCATGTCCTCTCTCCCCTCCTTATGTAGCTTAAATCAATTATGAGTCTCCCTTGCACATGCCCTTGACATCATTTTCTCTGTCTTAATTCATTGTCCTTGCTGAGCCAAAACCACATTCCCATTAAATCCAGCCTCTACTGGTTCCATGCCTGCACCAACTCCTCTTTCTTTATCTTGTCCTAACTCCTGTTTTCCACACATGGTTACAGTGGGATGTTAGACCCCTCATTCAACCACCTGCTGCCTGTTCATTAACAGCTCTTCCTTTATCCCATCCTAATTCCTGTTTTCCACACATGGTTACAGAGGGATGCTGGACCCCTCATTCAACCACCTGCTACCTATTGACCGCTCATTTTCTTTGCCCCTCCTGTCTTCCTTCCCCACTTTATAAACACCCAACTTTAGTTGGGGGTGGGGAGAAACGAATTTGAAGCTTGTCTCCTATCTCTCTAGCTGATGTCACCCATGTGCAACAATTCTGCTCCCCTGATCAGGAACACATTGCTCATGGCTGGGCAGCTAAGGGTCAGGAGAGTTTCAGAAACCCTCCTATCAGGTGCCCAACCATATTTTGCTAGAGGTGGGTTTCAGTCTCTTTCTCTTTAGCTCTGCAGCTGCTGGCTCCAATCACACTCTTGATCGCCTAGAGACGACAGCCTTTGAAGTTTGGCATCTGCATCTGGGTGGGTGAGCATCCTTGGTGGGTACCAGACAGTGGGATCAGCTCCGCTTAATGTGGGAAATTCCAAAGGAATTTTTGTTTGTTGCAGGTTGAATAAGCCCAGCAGACAGAGTGGAAATCACCTGATTATTTCCGTTTGGACATTTTTGAGGCTTGTGAGTCACTGTTGCAGTTAGGGTGATAGTGTTTGTGTGTGTGTATGTTGATACAGTCATTGGATGTGTATGTACTTGTCTTATGTGCTGTGTTTACATGGTGCCAAATTGGCTTACAAATGAAAGAGCACTCATAAATTAGTAAGGCCAAATGACTTAATGGCTCATGTGACAAGTATTTGACGGACATGGTGAATTTAAAATTATTAGAAAAATAAAGATAGAAATGCCTTCAGAATTGTCAGCATACTTTTTTTGGTCTGGGTTTATTGGCCAGATGGTTTTATATTTGTCTCTGTTAGATATTTTGAGGTGTCAGGGTTTGGCACAGTAGGTTATAAAACTATAAACTCAGCCAAAACCAAAATAGTCTTTGTGTGTAGTTTTTATTTATTGATATTTATTAATTACTGTATATAACATATTGGAAATTTTTATCTAAAATACTCTGTAAATATCAATTGCATTTTTAAAATTTTATTTATTTATTTATATTAAAATTACATAACCAGGCTGTGTGCAAGTGAAGTTTGAACCTCCAACTGGCCTTCACTTCCCCTGGTTTAGAACCAAGTACCCTTTGTGATGCTATGTGCCCCAGCTGTCTCCCACTTCCTCCCCTGGCAATGACCATAGACTGCAGATCCCTTCTTTGTGCAAATGTAATTAATGTTCACGTCCCACTTATGAGTGAGTACATTTGGTATTCAGTTCTTTGTATCTGTTTTAAAAAAATTTTTTTTTACAAATAAAAGTAATTTAATGTTGTTGGTTTAATGAAAACAGCTGAATCTTCTGAGTTATTGGTGAAAAACCCAACTATTTAACTTTAAGGTTTTTTGTTAGGTGAACACCTGATATTCAAAGGCTATAAAAATGGTTCACAATGAAATGATGATGAGCTTTGTCCAATATTTCAGTTCTCATAAGTAATCTAGATAAACTGCTAAAGGTGAATGAACTGAGAAAATATAGATAGCATAAATACTTGTAGGTAAACTTTAATGTAATTTAAGATCTTAAAGTTATTTTGGATGCTTATGAGATGTCTGGGTCATTTCCAATTAAAAAAGGGTTATGATATGGAGAAATATGTTTCTAAAAACTGTGGAATGATTCTCATCTATAAAATGCTAATATCTGATAGACAGTTCAGGATTTCTTGCTTCCCAGGTTTTCGCTATAATTCAAGGTTACTAAAAATAAGTTTTCTAGTTAATATATAATTCTGTATACAAAATGTGCCAAAGAATATGTGTAATTTTATCTAATTCAGAAGTTATCTAACAATTGGTTCAAATTATGGACTTGGAAAGGTTATTTATGAAACAAGGAACAGGGACCAGGTATGTTGGATCATACCTATAATCCTAGAACTTTGGGAGGTTGAGGCAGGAGGATTGCTTGAGAACAGGAATTCAATACCATCCTGGGCAATATAGCAAGAACCCACCTTTATTTAAAAAAAAAAAGGAAGAAACAAGGAAGAAAAGAACCAGTAAGGAATAAAAATGTAAAAAAGTTATGAATATGAAGATATATTTTGATAAGGAAGTTTAAAAGAAAAGAGAACACTTTTATGTAAAAAAAGGATAGTGTATGCTACATTTTTGTCCTAAAGGCCAAAGTGGTTATTTAGGAAATAGGAAAACATAGAACAAATCAGAAAGTCCAAGCATGTAATAGATGGTCTGTTTAAATCACGATAAGGTTCATGAAGGGGAATTTGTAAAAGGAACTTTTAATTGTGATTAAGTTGGTTATAATAAAAAGAAATTAAATGAATTATTTATAATGATCTTTCTAAATATTGGTCCCCCATATTAAAACAATATTTTTAAAAGATATTGATTTGCTTTTAATATAATCCAGTTCCTGTAACATTTTTTTCCTGCAGATTCAACTTTACTGTTATGACCTCATGCTGAAATTTATTCCGAGGGTCTAGAAAAGTAATGTTTCCCTCCAGTGTTACTTGATTCTGTACTTTTGGTTTTTCTTGATATGTCTGAACTGCTTCATGAAACCAGAAAACTTCTCATGGTTTTACTAAGAGTCATTTATTCTTCTGATCAAGGAACTCATTTTCTAGTTTCTTTTTGAACTATAATATAATGTTTACTCATGACCCTGGACACACTAGTCCTGTGTCTGATTAACTCAAGTACCCTTCTCATCATGTTTGACTCTCAGGTTATTTATCTAGTTATTTATTTATTTTTATTTTTTATTTTAAAAGATGTGGGGTACAATGCAGGATTAGGTAGATAAGTGGTCAGCGTACAGGTAAAGTTTGGGCCTCCCTTTGGTCCCCACTTCACCTAGTTTGAGATCAGGCACTCTTATTGATGTTGTGTGTGCCCCCCTCTTGGCAGTGTCTTGCTACTACCAAACCTTTTCTTATAGTATTATGATAAGTGTTCAGGGTCTGCTTATGAGTGAGAACATGTGGTACTCAGTTATTTGATTCTGTGACAGATCACTGAGTATGATAAGCTCTAAATCCAGCCATGTTGCTGAGAAGTTCATAATTTTGTTCTTCTTTATGGCTGTGTAATACTCCATTGTGTATATGTACCACATTAAAAAAAAATCCAGTCCACTTTAAATGGGCAGCACGGTTGGTTTCGTGTTTTTGCTGTTGTGAATAATGCTGCAATAAACATGTGCGTGCAGGTATCTTTTTTATAGAATGATTTGAGTTCCAGGTATGTTCCCAGAAGGAGGATTGCTGGGTCATATGGAAGGTTAATTTTTAGGTCTTTTAGGAATCACCACACCGTTTTCCACAGAGGCTGTATGAGTTTACACTGACTCTCAGGTTATTTAAATAGGCTTCTTATAAGGAGAAACTATCACCATGTGAAAGTTCTTTCTTTGCCTTTTGGTAACTGGCCTAAGAGACAGATTTTATGTTCTATCAAGATAGTTACTATGTCATTATTATTAGGCTTTTGATTACTTAGGGAAACTGAGGTTTAAAATGATTAAGGTTTTACACCCATGTAACTTTCTGTATTGCCTTAAAGTAATTTATCACTTTGGCTAAATGAAGAGCTGTTATTTTACAATGACTTGTGGTTCTATTTTGATCAAATGTTTTGAGCCTTTTAACATCTTTGGTAATTGAAGATTTGATTTTGAGGACGTTTGAGTCTTAGACTTATTATTGGGGCTTATCAAAGTTATAAAAATTAATCACCACAAGGTTGTAGAATCTTTTTACAGTTTTCTATCAGACCACGAAATCCACTATCACCACCTCCAGCCTGATAATTACGTATTCTGAAAGAGACAACAGTTAAAGGATTCCCTCTAGCCCCCTTGAGAGGGTTCTTTGTCTGGTGCTGTGAACTAATCCTCCCGTTGTTAAGGTACAGGGCTTTGACTCTTGGGTGTGCATGTCTCATCTCAAAAAGGCATAGACTCCTGCTAAATCTTGAACATGGACACCAGTAACTGACACCAAACTCAGGTTAGCCAAAGTCTCATCTTCAGGCCTGGGAAAAGGCAGCAATCAAAATGAACTGCTTTCATGAGGCACAGGGCCATCCATTAAAATTATTTAACCCCTCTAGGCCTAGGAGCTATCATGGAAGAGGTGGTTGTATAAGATTGTAAGGGCCAATTTTTGAAGGACAAAATTAGTTCAGACCCTCCAAATCAAAGACAGGCACACAGATGCCTGAACAGTTGCTAATGGCTCAACCCATAGAACATATAGATCACCGGTTCCCAACCTTTTTGGCATCAGGGACTGGTTTCATGCAACAGTTTTTCTACAGACTGGGGAAAGGAGGCGGGGGTGGAGAAATCAACAGGCATTTGATTCTCATAAGGAGCGCCCAGGCAACCTAGATCCCTCACATGCGCAGTTCACAATAGGGTTCACACTCCCATGAGAATCTAATACCTCCTCTGATTTGACAGCAGACAGAAATCCACATGCTGATGCTCACCTCCTGCTGTGCAGCACAGTTTCTGACAGGCCACGGACCAGTACCAGTCTGAGGCCCCAGGGTTGGTGACCCCTGTTGTAGATAAGTCACTTTAGTAATCCTTATGGCCTTTGGTTTTTGGCTCTTACATCGTTCGAAAGATTTTTAAGTGTTAATGAGTGCCTGCCCATCTCCATTCCCACTGGCCTTGAACGTTTAATTGGCTATAAATCTTTTGATTATAAATCCTTTGACTATAAATCCTTTGGCCATAGGGGTCTCTCTGAGGAACAGGATGGACCCAGGGCAAGTAGTCACACTATACAACAATGACATGAAGCAAAAGTGTAGTCATTGATGCTGCCTCTGGCAAATCTTGGCCAAAAATGGGGAAACGTAAATTAAAATCAAAATCCTAAGTGCCCCTCCCAACTGAATGTCCCTATTTATGGTCATGAGGATGCTAGAAAAACCTTAAAACCGAGTTTCTGGCCATGGTGGGACGGGAGGTCAGACACATTTTTTTTTTTGAGCTGGAGTCTCACTCTGTCACTCAGGTTGGAGTGCAGTGACACACTCATGGTCACTCCAGCGTCTACCTGCTGGGTTCAGGCGACCCTTCTGCCTCAGCCTTCCAAGTAGCCAGAACTACAGGCGCGTGCTACCATGCCCGGCTAATTTTTTAATATTTTGTAAAGACGAGGCCTCACCAAGTTGCCCAGGCTGGTCTCAAACCCTTAGGCTCAGACAATCCTCTCACCTCAGCCTCCCAAAGTGCTGAGGTTACAGGCTTGAGCCACTGCGCCTGGCCTTAGGTCAGACACATTTTGTCTAGGAGGTAGGAGAATGAAGGGATGATTAGTTCATACTGTTCCCTCTCATATCATGCTGCTCAGACTTTCCTTTTTTTTTTCCTCAGCTAAAGACCCTTCCTACTTTACTGAAAACTTTCCCTTATCCCATCTCCCTGCACTTGTATCATGCCCTCAGTTTTTACCATCAAAACAAGCTAAAATTGCCTAATCCTAAGTAAAATCCTAAGTAAAACTTCCTGGAAAGAGAGTCTGATTGGACGAGTTTTGGTCTAGTATCCATACCTGGCCCAATTAATTGTGGCCTATGGTACTGAGTCACTGAACATGATACATCTCTGGATAGGGTGCAATATTTGTTCTGAGAAGTAGGCTGACGCCTTAGAATGTGTATGCTAAAGATAGCAGTTGGATTACAGTAGAATGTGTTTTTAATGCTTCTCAAAGTTTTGTCTTAGGCTCACCTGAATCAGAACCACTCCAGAGTTCTACCCAACATGTTTATTCAACTGGAGTCCAACCTCTTGAAGTGGATCCCAAAAGTCTGTATTGTAGCAATCTCCAAGTGATTCTTCTGCACAATAAAGTTTGTTCTACTTAGTAAAACAGAGTTAGAAAGATTTTTGATGGCAACCTTGAATCTACAAAAAAGGATTTTCTCATTTAATATAACCAAAGATTATATTAAAACATACACTCTCTAATTGTTCTGATTAATTGAAACTTTACTGTAGTATGATTGGTTGGTTGATTCTGTTTTAAGAATTCAATCTATATCTTTTAGTCAGACAGTGAGTGAGAATAAATCTTTTTTTGAGTCAGAGTCTCACTCTGTCACCCAGGCTGGAGTGCAGTGGCATGCTCAGGGTCACCCCAGTGTCGACCTGCTGGGCTCAGGCACTCCTTCTGCCTCAGCCTTCCAAGGAGCTGGAACTACAGGCACGCGCTACCATGCCTGGTTAATTTTTTTTGATATATTGTAGAGACTAGGTCTCACCAAGTTGCCCAGGCTGGTCTTGAACCCTTGGGCTCAGGCAATCCTCTCACCTCAGCCTCCCAAAGTGCTGGAATTATAGGCTTGAGCCACCACGCCTGGCAGAGAATAAATCTTTAATGACTGGTTTTAATGAGTCAAGCATTGTTTTACAAGTGGTGTGGCATAGGCATATAATCTAGAGCCCAGTTCTCCCTGCTTTTAGTCGAGTGCTATTTGTATTGGTTTTATCTTTATACGGTTTTTTTCCTCTTGTGCTGTTTTTAGTTCTAATACAATGAAAACTTCATTCAGCTTTTTTGATTTTATTGTTTTCATATTTTATTAAGGGTTTTTTTTTGTGGTATGATAGAAGGATATTAGCTTTTAGATCCAACTGAATGTGAACTCCATTTCTGCCACCTACTAGCTGAATGAGTGAACTTAGTAAGTTCTCTGAGCCTCAATGTTCTCATCTGTCAAGTGGGAATAATATTGCCTACACTATGAGTGAAACAAATAGATGCTTACATTCCTGTTTACTTTTTTTCTTATAGAATTTTTAGTTAATTTTTGTTTGTTTAGAGTAATTTAACTTGACTAAGGTATTTATCACTTTCAAATTCCCATTTGTGTTTACATTTTTCTAACAGGCAGTTTGAAGATGATTAAACGTGTTTTTCTGATTAATAGGTTGTCCTTTCTATTTATAGTGTGTAATATTGATTTATCTTCATCTGTAAGAAAAACTTGTATTAAAATGGCAAGGTAATGAGTACTTCGTACTCAAACCATTTCTCCTTCTTTATTTTTATTTATTTATTTTATTTTTTATTTTTTTTGAATTGGAGTCTCACTCTCGCCCAGGCTGGAGTGCAGTGGCCGCTCCCGGCCACTGCAGCCTCGACCTGCTGGGCTCTGGCGATCCTTCCGCCTCAGCCTTCCAAGTAGCTGGAACTACAGGCATGTGCTACCACGCCCAGCTAATTTTTGATTTATTGTAGAGATGAGGTCTCACCAAATTGCCCAGGCGGGTCTCGAACCCGCGGGCTCAGGCAATCCACTCACTTCAGCCTCCCCAAGCGAGAGATTACAGGCTGAGCCAAACTGCTTCCTTTTTAAATTAAGTGCTGTGGTACATGCTTCATGAAGTCCAAAGAAGAGAATTGTAAGATATGATCTTTGCCCTCAGGTAACTTGGATTCACCAGTGGTGGAGACTTCATAAACAAGTGTAACGGTGAATAGACATTCAAAGTAACTTTAGAAGAGCTTCCCCAGGTAGCACCTGTGTAATAGTCAGGTGGTCATTAGCATGAATACGTGCTACTGCAACTCTCAGTTGAATGGTAAGCCTTTGCATGCCAACCAAAGCTGATACTGGCACCAGAATTATATTTCCACCCTCTCCCCTTTTCTCCTCCACCCAATTCCCCCTCCTGCCCCCTCGCCCCCCCCCTCGTTTCCAGGGCAACACACAGAGGGCAAAGGAATGCTCTCTCCAGTTATTTACCAATTGCTATTGCAAAGTCATGAGACATAAAACAGGACCTTCCTTCTTAGTGCTGGAAATGATTCCCAAGAATACCACTGAAGTATGCAGTATTTAATCTTTATTTGTAATGGTCATAAAAAGCGAAGAGAAGGACTGAAGTAATGAAGTGGATAGAATGATTCTTTTTTCCCTCTCACTGTATTAGAGCACATGATATAAAATAATCACTTACCCTTTGATTCTAAACACCTTTCAAAAAATTAATGGGGAAACTGAGTTTATCTAAATAGGAAAGCAAAATCAAGAGTGAAATAAAAGTCAAATTAATTGGTTTTTTTGGTACCTAATTTGAATATAGCTGGTATTTTTTCTCCTTGCTCTCTCTTGCCACTAGTGTTTTTTTTTTGTAATTTTACATATTTGTCATCTTGTTTATTTCACTTAGGTTTTGTGAGATTTGTATGTGAGCTTGTAGAAACTATATATCAACATTACCTAAATGAGACCAGAAAATTATGAGAGAGGGTTAAAGTATTAACATCTATTAACACAAGGAAGTAGGTTTTACAGGAAGATGAGGGAAGAAAAAAGGGATTATTAACTTATAGAAATGTTCTCTATGTTTGACTTGTTAAAATAAATTCAAGTTTCATGTAATTGTTTTTAACTAAATGAAAGACAAAGTGAAAGAAAAGGGAACACAAAAACAAGCAGAATAATCTCACAAATTAAGCAGGAGGTTTTTCAAAGGGCACATTGTTACCAGGTTGAGTCTAGCCTTTTCAAGACTGTGGCAAGTCCTGGAAGAATGCATTTAAAATGATCTTGAAAATTATCTCCAAGAAATTCTGACCCATATATCCTAGCTAAATTTTCCCACCCATCCTTCCTATTCCTATTTCCATCCCAAGTCATGAGCTACTGCTTGGAGCGAATACACCTTGTTGGTTTGTTGATTGACATGCCCTACTCCTTTATAACCTAGTAATAATATTGTCGCTTAATATTTTTTTCTTAAATTAATTGATTATGGTCATATGTATTATTCTGTTTTGTATTGTTATAAAGGAATACCTGAGACTGGGTAATTTATAAAGAAAATAGGTTTATTTTGGCTCATGGTTCTGCATAGTGCTGACATCTGCTTCTGGTGTGGCCTCAGGAAGCTTACTATCATGGTGGAAGATGAGAGGAAGCAGGGCCAGGCTCTTTTAAACAACCAGTTCTTTCTGAACTAATATAGTGAGAACTGGAGAACTCATTCATTACCATAAGAATGGCACCTATTCTGGGTTGGAATTGTTTGGGTGCCATTCTTATGGTAATGAGTGAGTTCCCGATTGATTAGTTCAGAAAGAACTGTTTGCTTAAAAGAGACTGGCACCGCTTTTTCTCCTATTTGATGAAATAAATACAATGCCATAATAAAAAGTACGAATCTATTAAAACAATGGCACCAAGCCATTGGCAAGTATACCACAAAAGTGATATGCTTCTCAGTGCATTGTGTCAAGATTTATATGACGTTCAGTACATCTTAACAGATAAATATTAATTTTGATCACTTGGTTAAGATGGTGACTGCCAGGTTTTTCCACTATAAAGTTTAACAATCTTTTCCTCTGCCATTAGTAAGTATCCTGTGGGAAGATGCTTTGAGATTATGCAAATATTTTGTTTCTTGTCATACTTTTTGCTCACCGATTTTAGCATCCATTGATTGACTCTTGCCTGCAACAGTTATTACTGTGAAGTTTGCCTAATGTTATTCCTATTTTCATCATTCTTTGAGTATTTATCATTTTTAATTATACATATCTTTTGTATTTATTAGTATAAATAACTGTAACTTCTTTTCTAGGGAAGTACTCAACAATCTCATATGTAATAATTATTTTAAATTTTTTTTTTTTTTTTTGAGTTGAAGTCTCACTCTGTCACCCAGACTGGAGTGCAGTGGCCGCTCCCGGCCACCGCAGCCTCGACCTGCTGGGCTCCGGCAATCCTTCTGCCTCAGCCTTCCAAGTAGCTGGAACTACAGGCG
>CAUYQG010189099.1:0-11940 GCA_963574415.1 Tarsius wallacei | reverse complement strand
GAGAGTGGGCATTCTTGTCTTATTCCAGTTTTCAGGGGAAATGGTTCCAGTTTTTGTCCATTTAGGAGTATGCTGGCTGTGGGTTTTTTGTAGATGGCTTTTACTATTTTGAGGTATGTTCCACGTATGCCTAGATGTTCGAGGATTTTTATCAAGAAGAGGTGCTGGATTTTATCAAAAGCTTTTTCTGCATCTAATGATATAATCATGTGGTTTTTGTTTTGACATCTGTTGATGTATTTAATTACATTTATGGTTTTACGAATGTTGAACTAGACTTGCATCCCAGGGATGAAGCCTATTTGGTCATGATGGATGATTTTTGAGATGTATTGTTGAATCCGGTTTGCTAGGATCTTGTTGAGAATTTTAGCATCTATGTTGATCAAAGATATTGGCCTGTAGTTCTCTTTCTTTGTTGGGTCTTTACCTGGCTTGGGTATCAATGTGATGTTAGCTTCGTAAAATGATTTGGGGAGAGTTCCATCTTTCTCAATCGTCAGGCCCAAATCTTTTTAAGTTATCCCAAGTCTTGCTTACTTTCATAACTCCCCACCCAGTCTGCCAGAAAATCCTGGGAGCTTTACCTTCAAAACAGACCCACAGTTTTACCATTTCAAGTCTGGTTTTTTGCCTCTTAGCTAGTCTCCCTGTTTTCACCTTAGCCTCCTTTACAGTCTGTTTTAAACCAGCAACCAGAGTGACCATGATCCTTGCCACTCTATAAAATGTAAATGAGAACACAGCATGCCTTACTCCCCATAATGGCCCCCCATTTCCCTGAAAGTAAAGGCAATGTCTGAACCATGACCTAATCGATCCCTTGGTTTCTTCTCTCACCATTATCTCCTACGTCTCTTCCCTTCTCTGCTCTGACCCCATGGACCTCCTGACTGTTGAACACACCAGACATGGTTTCCCTTAGGACTGGCACTAACTGTTGCCTCTGCCTAGAATATTCTTCTCCCAAATAAACCTATGACTTTCAAAGGTTACATATAAACACACAAGTACAAATGTTTCATTAACTATAAGTTACCAAATAAATATGTCACTTTACTGTTATTATTTTAATAACAAATATCTGTTGGCATTACTCCTTATTTCATTAGAATGACTTTTATTGAAATCTTGCTAGAACAACACAAGTAATTCACAGCTTCAGTTACCACACACATGAAATCGCAATCTCTATTACACTAATCTTTTGAGGTATGTTCCACTACCCTCAGCAAGATGATAATTGCCATTAGTTATTGCTAATGCCATTAGTTAGTGCCAGCTCTGGATTTAAAATGAATTATCTGATTTAATCCTCACCTCAACCCTATGAGATAGGAAGTATTTTTTCCCAATTTAACAGATGAGGAAATTAAGCCCCAAAGTATTAAGTAACACCCTTAAACCCAGAGTCAGTAAACATGCTAGTATTCTAACCTAGGACTGCTTGACTCCAAAGTCCTATATTTTCCTCTTTAGATTACATACAAGAACTAGAAAAACGTCACTGTGAATTTATACATAGTTATATGGTATGTAATGCTCTTGAAAGGACTGGAATATTCTGGATGCCAAAGTAAGTTAAAGATGAGAGAAAATGTTTCCACGTTCTAAACTCAGTTGCTACCCTGTTTCCATTTAGTAATCAAGTAAACATGGAAAATTCCTGATATATAGTACAACATATAAAAACAAAGTGCCAAAACAAATTAAAAGTAAAATAAGAGAAAAGAAACAAACATGAGGCACGCTTGAGAGGGCCATGAAGAGTTCATTTAAGGCCAAGGAGTTCCAGAACATTATAAAAAGACACAAAAGAACCAGGTACATTTTTTCTGCAACAAATAGCTCTGATACACTTGGGCCATGTAATGGCAAAGCCAAGCTTAGGGATCATCCAAAGGCACATAAATCCATGCGGAAATGTTTCTACTTGCCAAGCAAACAAATAGCCAAGCTGCAGTGCAACATCAGAAGAGCTTTCTCCATTCTTTCCCTTTGCCTGGCTTGTGAAAAGACACGTAGTTTTAGAGCCAAATGGGAGACAAAAATGTGCAGCAATGCCATCTGTGGCTTTCTATTTCTGGTCAAGAGAAGGCATATGGTGACTGAGAAGATACCAGCAGATACGGCTGCTAATGGTTACCCTGAATGAGTATGTGTTGAGACCAAACAATAGTTGTCATCTGGCTCAAGAGCTGAGCCTCTTTCAGAGGAGGGAATGTGGTATAAGTCTACTACCACTTGCTCAGAAACACTGTGACATGGGGAAGGACATGTGGCAAATTATATGCCAGCTTTTAAAGGCTTCCACCTAGCAGTGTCAGAGTATGTGCCCTCACGTTTCATTGACCAAACCGGCTCACATGGCCATGATTAACTTTAAAGTCACTATGTCACTGAGTTACTCATGTCACATTGATTGATGACATTCAACAGTGAAGTCCCCCGTATCCTGCACCCCTGGAAAAAGGCATGAAACTAACCCCACACTGAACCATCATGGAGATATACTGTAAGGGGAAAAAAATTTCTTTTTTTTTTTTAAATATCATTCAGGCTTTGGGATTGTTTGCCGGTAAAGCAAACCTAGCAGGGAAATGTAACCTTTCTGCATGCCTGGCATGAGGAAAACCAGAAATATTGCTGAAGAACAATAATGATGATCACAGTCTACCTTAATGAACCTTATCTCAAACATTTCTCTGAAGTAACGATATTTAAATGAAGACCTGAATGATGAACAGCCAGTTGAAAATAGATCAGCAAACAGTATGTGCAAAACCTCAGGCAAGCTTGGTATATAAGCGGGAAAGTAATAAGGATGGAGGCGATGGAGTTCATCAGTCTTCGTAAGAAGACTGGAAGATTCCAGAGTTGGGATCAGAGAGTGAGATAGGGACCACATCAGGTAGAAACTTACAGGTAACAATAATAAGTGCGTATTTTATTTTTGTAATGGAAGTCCATTTAAAATTTTGTAAGACTAAAGCTAAAAATAGATCAAACACAACTTTTTAGTCCAGAAAAGAACACACATAGTTATATATTTCTTTGAACTTGTCATAGTATAAGTGTTATTTCTTTCCTACAAATTAACCAAAGTCAGCACGCTATAGGATAATAATGCACCTTCTTCCCAGAAATACTGCTACTTGGAAATTTTTCTAAGCTGATATTCATAAATGGATTCAAAGCTTTAGTCATATGCTATTCGTCACTGTGTTGCCATATAAAGATATGACACACTCAAGCTTTTAAAACTATGTCATTAAAAGGCTTAATCACTTGAGAAATTTTTCCAATGGATCATATGCCAAAATAATTCATCTATATATTTAAAAATATTGTTTAAAAGAACAATATTTAGCTTTAGAAGACTGTTCACTCATATCCTGTTTATAATTTCAAATTGGTGCAATATCCAGGAGCACAATTTGTTATCCAAAGAGATAAAAATATGCATGCCCTTGGCATCAGTAACGATACCTCTGGGAATTTGTCCTAGGGAAATAAAGATATGTGTGAAGAGTAAACTATTAGGATGTTCATTGAAGAATTGCTTGTAAAAACAAAAAGATAAAAACTACTTAAATTTCTATTGTGGTAATTTAAAAAATCAGTTGGGTACCACTTCAAAACTGAATTATGTGTAGCCATTAATCATGATAGTGCAAAAATATAGTTATTGACATGGAAATATTATCTATTGCTAGTCTTTAGGTTACAAAATATCCTATAAAATGAATAGTCTATTTTGTGAAAACAATCCTGTATTTTTGTATATGTACAAAGATTTGGAAAGATTATACAGCAAAATATTAACAGTGGTTACTTCCAGATTGCTGAAATTTTGCAGCATGTTTTATCTTCTTTTTTATTTTATTTTCTGGATCTTTGTTGCAATGAATGCTTATTTCTCTTATAACAAGAATCATTTTTAAGAAAGCAATTATACAGCACATTAATAAACATTGTATATAAGAGCACAGTTTTATAACAAAAACTATATATAGTATATATGTATATGAGTGTGTTTGTTATAAATTTATGATTCTAAATACACATATACTGCCAACACATACACATATATAAACCAATTTGTGAATGTATTCCCTAATAATTGTGGTGAGTAACATTAAGAAATATTTTCCTTTTGTGTTTATCTATATCTTTTGTGTTTACTATATTGGTCACATATTGCTTTTAAAATAAGAATTTTATTAAATAATATGACTATGTCTTACCTCTCCCCACTCCCATTTCCCATAATGATTTTCCCTGAAAATTCTTTAGACATTGCAATATCTAAGTCTCCCACAAGCCACAACTGTCTCATTTTTGACTCTCCAACCTGTAGAATATTCATGTCAATGGAGATAGTCTATTTGGAGTGAAAAGGTATTTTAGTTCACTCTCACCATAATGTAATCACCATTTTGACAACCTTATACCACAATAAAATTCTCACAATGTATTACTTTGTTAAACTCAAAGCAGAACACAAAAAGCAATAAATCCTCAAAATAAGTCTAACAGACTTTAAACTGTATGCCACAATGTATTTATTGAGAACATATTGTATAATGAGATCTTTGAGGTGCTTAAAGGGACTTTATGCTCTAATTTGAAAACCAGTTAAAGAACATTAAAGGGCACTACTGTTTGTTAGAATACATTTTAACTACCCAACTTCTGAATCCTGTCCTACCTGGGGAGAAACTCCTTTTTCTGTGAGTCTTGAGGCAATCTCCTTAGTTCCTGGCAGCTATAGCTTGGGAGCCTGACAGTAGTTCGTTCATTGGATACTTTCACCCAGAACTTTGATGTTGAACAACAGATGCAACAACAACAGCAACAACAAAACAAAAACAAAAACAAAAGTAAGAGAGAGAAAGATTTGGAATTCACTAATGGTGACGGTATGCAGTGTCCAGGTACAACAGTGCCCAGCATGGTGTTTTAACCCAGTCATTTCTGCAGAAACTCCCCTGTGCTTCCTGCTATCTAACTTCTTGCTTTTGACCCAATTTTTAAGCCTTTTTGTCAATATATCCTGTTGTTTCTGTGAGCTACCCAATATAGTTCTGTATAAATTAACATAACCCATTTCTGTTTCTTGTAATCAATAACCTTGACTGATATAACAGTATATAATTTTAGGCCCTGAAATGATTATACTAGTTAACATTTATTGAAGGCTTAATATTCTGAGGTCTTTTACTTGGACTAGTATGTTGAATGCTGCAAAGAAATCTATGAAGTTGATGTTTAAAATTTTCATTTTGTCAAGGAAAGTAAGTTAAGATTGATTAGTTAACTACCAAATAAAGCTGGCAACTGACTGAAGTGGAATTTGAACCTAGAAATTGTGACTTCAAAGTTCAGGCCCTTGACAACTTCAAATATCTGCCCTTCCACTTTGTGCAGTTGGGCTCATCCATGGGATGTCAATCTGAGAAGCAGGTCAAGGAGGCCCTGGATTTCTGTCATTGAGAGGAGAGGAAGAATTTCCATTCACAGGAGAACAAAATGTCTCGGACAAGGATCATGATGGGTTCGTGGGTCATGGAGACAGCAAGTTTGTATTAGAAAACAAGATTGGCTTCGTGCATAAAACCAGACCATAGAGAGCCATGAACATCCATCACAAGTTTAGGTTTTGCAAGTGGTTGTTTTAGTAGAATGACAGAAAGGGTATAAGTTGTAAAAACAGTATAAAGATGCTGTTTTGTTTCATTGACTAAAATAGGATTGCTCTCAAAATGTGTAGAAGGTGTGATTTTTAAGTGTTGCACTACTATGACTTTGTCACTTGTAAAAGAAAACCATACTGCATAGGACTGTTGATTTTGATTATCAGTGATAGACATAGACATTCCTAGCATTACCTGTTTATAGGCAGAGACAAACAAACTCATGTTTATCATAGTCATGGAGCACCGAGATCTAACAAATCCTTACACCACATGTACCCAGTAACCTCTTCCCACAACAGTCATGTTAAAGGGCTGGCAGCATGACTTTAGTAGGCCTTCGAGCTTTGTTCTAATTGTGTTATAGTTAATTGACTATTCCAGAGAATGCTTAATTCATGGTCATCATCATCAATATTTATTGAAGTTTTTTTCTCTGAACTTTCAAGGGTATAATGATGTATTCTCCTAGAACATAGAAAAAAGGAAACTAATTTTATTTTCTCCTTGAATCTTACACACAATATATCTAGTTTTCCTCTACTGCACCAAGATTATATACCTTTTAGAAAAGACACAGGAAAACTATATTTGGTAACAAAACTTGACTTTATCACGTTATAAGAGAGAGGGAGTGCTTCGGCAAAGTCCCATTGCTACAAACGTTCTCCTTTTACTGGGCCATATTCCAACAGGCTCAAAGTCTACTGGGCAGAAGAACTGTATAGAAAACATCTAATACTTTGAAATCATCTAGCTTTATATTTTAAAATGCAGGGATGACTTGGTTCATCGATGAGTTATTCTAAAAAGTTTTTAGGTCCTCTGAAGAGAATGAATGGTTAAGAAGAGGTCATTGGAGGTCACCAAATTATTCTAACAAATGACTATACATCTGTGGCTATAAAACTACAAATGAAGAATAGAACTCTGAAACTAAGATAAATTAATTTTCCTAATACAGCTAGCAATTGGTAATAATCTGCTCTACATTTAATCGTGTTCAAGGAAAAGTGTTCCTACAAAGGTTATAACCTTCTCAAATTGGTAACAGCAAACAGTAATCAGAATGAGTGGAGTGGGCTGAGTAGGAACTATGGCAACTAACCATGGCCAGCCCATCAATAAAAGGCAGTCACACACTGCGTCAGTTGATGGTTGTCATGTGGGAAGGCAACCCTGGTGTTACCAGGTCTTCCAATTTTTCAAGAGAAGTCAGAAATTCAGATTTTCACTTTTAAAGTTTAGTAACAAGTTAATGTTGTGAGCAAAACTAAATGTATTATGAAGCCTGAAATCAGCCCAGGTTGCCAGTTTAAAATCAGTAATCTATAGACCTGTATAAAATCAGATCTAACATTTCTTTTCACATCTTCCTCAGGTAGAAGTCACTCTTGATATTTTCTCTTTAGATTCGAAATCAGCCTTCAGCTACTTATAATACACTAAGGGAAACTTCTTCATCTACTAAATAGTCTTCTCTCAAAGTATACTGACTGTCTCTTAAGGAAGATTCCCAACAGCTGCTGTAGGATGATTTCCTTATATCACATTGCCCAGAAGTTATTAGACACACGACATCATTTTCCTGCGAAGGGGACTGGGATATGTCATCTTTATTCTAAGAGGTCATAAACTAGGTTAAAATTTCTGTTAAGATGGAGAAAGAAGAGGCAGGTCATTGGGGGATCGCTTGCAGTCTGTGCCTCAGAGGGTTTTTTAGCTAAGAAGGGCAAAGGGGTAACTTGACCTATTTCCATTCTTATTTTAATGGCTGTCACCACTAAAAACAAAAACAACCAGTTGTTTACTCTGTCCTTCTGCTGTATTGTCATTAATTTTTTGGAGATATGAATAGAAGGGTTGACTGGAAATAGCTGCCCATGTTTAATGCTTTCCTCAATCTATATTGTCCATCTTTGTTGTTTCTATGGGTGTCTGCTTACTTCCAGCAATAAATTAAGATGTATAGTGAATGGGGGAAAAGACTTTTAGTTTTCTTTTAAATATTTCTGAACAGCATTGCTAGTTTCCATGGCTTTAATGTGCTCTAAAATTCTCAATGTAAGTGTGAAAGAAATAGAGGCAAGCCCTTCTCAGAAGGAGTACTGTTTCTTTCTTCCCATAATTGTTAGTTCTCAATGACAGACTCAATGATAGACTTAGAGGCCAAGTATCTGACACACAATGGGGCTTTTAATGCATGACCAAAGTGAGGAAAAGAAAGAGGCCTCTTACAACACACTAATCTCTTCTTTGACACCTTAAAGACCCACCCAAATGACAGGAAGCTCTTCTCCATCACAAAGCAGAATCCTATGGCCACTTATTGACAAGATTTTCCTCAGACAGAGCTAAAACCTACATCCATATAATTTCCACTCACATGCTCTAACCTGCCCTTTCCAGAAACAGAACATTAACTTCCATGTCAGAGTACATTCATTTTAGACAAGTGCCTTCTGACTAGTACAAGGATCAATTCATTGGTATGAATCTGGTTTTTAAGTGGTGGTAATATTTGTAATACTTCTATACACAGAGACAATAAAGTGCATACAAGCTGCTGAGTTAGATTCAAAGGATGAAAATGGTACATAGGAAAGCTTCCTACCTCCTCAGAACTTCCATAGTAGTTGAAGCATCAGGCTTTATAAAAGAAAGATAGAAGGAGGGAGGGAGAAAGAGAGTGAGGGAGCAAGGGGGAAGGAAGGAAGGGAGGGAGGGAGGGAGGGACAGATACAGGGAAGGAGAGAAACATATAAAGAAAAGAAAAGAAAGATCTTAGTACATGCAAAGATCCAAGAAAGAAAGTAAATAAAAATAACTTAATTTTGGTTAAGGAGTGTATAAAGTTAAAAGGCTTCACTGAAACATACAGGTCAAGGTCTAGATCTTAATCACTGTTCTCCAACCAAACCTCTCATGACTTCAGGATGAGGTCAGAGATTTCCATCATGTAGTCTTTGGTATGCACTCCAATGGTCAGTACAGACAAAGAAAAATGTGTTTGGAGAAACTATTCCAGGAATAGATATGAATGTAATTGACACTCAGGCATTTGTTTTAACAAAACAAAAAAAGCAAACATTGTGAAACTATGCTATATTTATGCCCAGTTAAGCTAAGAGTGAATCACTCTTTAAGTGAGCAATATACAGTGAAGGCCAGAACTATTTATGGCTTTGCCATGGTAAGGTATTACAAAAGAGTTACTTTAAGTTTTGACAAAGCAGCTAGGGTTACAGTTAATCTGAAGATACCAGGTATTTTATAGTTTGGATAATCAAAGCAAACCAAAAAAACCAAAAAACAGCAACAACAACAACAAAAAAGGGCTTTGAAATTTCTTACCTACAATATTTAGAATTTATAAAATTATTCAATTATTTTTTCTACATTTGCTGAATATGCCTTCCTCTTAGGAAGTGCTCTCCATGCATGTGAATTTTTATTTTAAATACAATTCTTATGGCAACACATTTTCTAGACATGTAAATAGATGTGGGAAAAAAATAAATAAAGTGTGCCTGTCACCCCTGCCTAAAAAAAAAAAAATCACAATCAATGATTTTATATAGACAAACTTAAAACCATAAAAAAAAGATGTCTGCTAATAAATTCAAAAGTGGGCAAAGAATCAAAATTTTGTCTTCTCTCACCTTTTGTGTTCACTCATTTTTTTCAAAGGATGTACAAAATCTGAATATTGTGCAAAATAACAATATAACTCTCATTTTTTTTTTAAGTTGGGCTCTCACTCTGTTGCCTAGGCTAGAGCGCAGTGGTACAATTATAGTTTGGATAATCAAAGCAAACCAAAGCCAAGCTAATTTTTGTATTTTTTGTAGAGATGAGGTCTCACTATGTTGCCCAGGCTGATTTCAAACTCCTGCGCTCAAATGATTCTCCTACCTCAGCCTCCCAAGATGCTATGATTACAGGCGTGGGCCACCATGCCCGGCAGTAACTTCATAGAAGCTATCATATCTTTGAACTTAGAGAGTTATCGGAAAGAGTTTTCATCTTTCTCCAAATATATACCTACTTTTTTTCTATTAATCTGTACTTCTGACAACTACATGTCTGTAGACAATATATAGACACATATTAGTCATGTACGACAGTTGTATACACACACATATAGTCAAGCGATTAAAGATTTTCCTCAGAGAAACATACACAAAGTAATGTAGTAAACATACTAAATATAAGCCTTCCTTTGTTTCTCATGATTGTAACTGGCTCTAGTTTTCTGAATTTCATATTTTAAAAATGCTAAATATGAGTGAATAAACTCAGAATATGATCCTAGTTTCAAAGTATAGGTCTTAATAGGATTGACCAATGTACTTAACACAGTCAACATTGCTTGGAAAAAATGTATTTTTAAAATAAAACCCATGGCAAAAATAGTGGATCTTTATGTTAAAGTTAATTATACACATTATTTTTCCAGCCCAACTGTTCACATTCTCCAAGTTAATCTGCTTTGAGATGCCCTTGAGAAATTCAGATTGATTCAATTTCATACAATTTTAGAGTTACTATATCACTAGTTGTTATGTTTTGATTTTGCTTGGCTGACATGTAATAAAGAATTGATTTCAACTTCTTTCTCAATAGAATTAAGAAGTCAGTCAAGCATCACTTCATTTGGATTTGGACTATGCTGCTACCTATGTTTAATTGTTAAACTATCGTTTAGTTGTAGTGATGTGTGTGTTTGTGGCTCCTCACCATCCAGTATCTCTCTCTGAAGGGCACTCTTTCATCGACAACACATTTTGCTTTATGAGACGTACCCTACTCTGTGTGCCAAAAAATCTATGTGAAACAGAGCCAGTGTCTCATTCCAGGAAGAGGAAAGGATATCAAGAGTTTCCATGGCAATCAGTTGATGGAACTAAATCAGACAGGAAACCTCTTCAGAATGCAACGTAGTCTTGCAAAACAGAGTGGTTTGAAATATCCAGGAAGTGTGTCACAGCAAAACGAAAGAAATGGAGATATGAATACCTCCATAATGTAAACTCTCTAACCTTAAAATAAACAATTAAAAGCTAGCCTTTGTCCTACAAAAATAAACTCCCAAACAACTGTCATTGCTAATCAAGTCCTTTGTTCCAGTTAGTTTTAGTTTTTTTCAGTTCTTATCTCTTGTGATCAACATCATGTAAGAATATAACTTCAATTGTTTATGTAGGTAGAAAAATAATATTTTTTTACCTTGTTGCTGTTAAATTTAACTTATATGAAATTATGCAAACTTCATAAGCTATTTCTTCACCAGTGAGATCAGAAGAAAACATCAAAATTTATTTTAATGCAGAAGAAAAGAAAAAAGAGATTCCTTAGTTTAGAGAAAGAAATTGGACTTTTATAAACGAGTTTCTTCATGGTCATTTAGATTAGTAATGATTTTAAAAATATCATTCCACTTCCTGGAGAGGAATAAAAAGCAGTAAGTCCTAAAATTCCAGGAAATAGAAAAGTTAGAATAAACCAGGGGTTCCTTACCTTCTGGTCAATTGCCAAAGTACAATAGTTTGCATGGAAATAGGGTTTCAACTTGCAAGAGTAACTATTTATTTCTAAAAGGTTTACCTAAATGCCTTTCTCTTTAAAAATAGAACTGTTGGATCAAACTTTTCTAAGGCAGATGGATATACACATATAGTGCTAAATAGAAATACTTAAAACATTCCTAAACATCTATTAATCATTGATTACCCCTACTTTTTAAGTTACATCATTGTACTAGTTTGAAGTGAAATTATACTGTCTCCTCTGATAATAAATACATAAAATAAACAAGGATGTACATCTTAGAATAGGAAGTTTGTATGAATTTTAACCTCAAATATTCTGGCTTTAATTTCAATGTGAACTTTAAGGCATGATCTCAGTGCTTACCACATGTAATATAAACATTAAGGGGTACATTTTGGCACCAGCTGCTTGATGCAACTTTCCTGGCATCATTGTGCTAAGCTCTTCCCAAATTTTCTGGACAAGAAACAGCTTTAGACAATCATGGTCCAAACATGGCACATCATATCACACACACTCACCACACACACACAACTCTCATTCTATATTATGTTCTCTGCCATTTTGTTTATGTATAACTTTAAATTAAAGAATTCTCTCCATGCACACTCAGATATTTGGGTCAAGAGGACCTCTATTCATTATTATGGGCCAAATTTGTTTGTCTCCTACAACCATGTCAAAAGTGATA
>CAUYQG010189089.1:0-11901 GCA_963574415.1 Tarsius wallacei | reverse complement strand
AAACTGCCGTGGGGGGGGGCACATCTCATCAACAAGGGTACCTGCAAAATTAACATATGTATACCAAAACCAGAATTGTACCCCACGTATTCAAAATAAAAAATTTTAAAAAGAAAATATCCTGAAGGCAATTTGAAAAAGTGTGCTGTAAGGTTAAGCAAAATGAGAGAAGAGAGAACATTATTTCATTTGTCATGATTCCTGCATACTGACAGAAACTCACCAGCTTAAGTATAAGCCAAAAATGTCTTGGGCTTGAGGTTTCCTCCAAATCTCAATTTTCATAGATATGAGAGCCCGTCTTTAATAAATAAATAAATAAATAAATAAATAAATAAATAAATAAATAAATAAATAAATTTAGAGTCAGAATCTCATTCTATTGCCCAGGCTAGAGTGTAGCGGCATGCTCATGGCCACTGCAGCCTCAACCTGCTGGGTTCAGGTGATCTTTCTACATCAGTCTTCTAAATAGCTAGAACTACAGGTGTGTGCCACCAAGTCCAGCTTAACTTTTTTTTAAAAATGCATTTATTGTAGAGATGAGGTCTCGCCAAGTTGCTCAGGCTGGTCTCAAACCCGTGACTCAGGCAATCCTCTCGCTTCTGCCTCCCAAAGTGCTGGGATTACAGGCATGAGCCATCCTGCCCGGCCTTTCTTTATTGTTAATACAACCTCTAGAAAACAGCGAATATGTTCTCAACCTGTGTAAGGTATAGTTGATGAATAATGTGATAGAAAGAGAGACTGCCTGTGAAAACATCTAACACAGTGGCCAGTGACATAGAAGGCTTAGTAAATATTGAATAAAGTAATTGTTAACATACAATTAACTATTCCATGAATATGGATTGTGTGCCTTCTATGTGCAAGGCCCTACTGAGCATTCATATAAATCAGTTGTCAAGTGTGTGTGTGTGGGAGGGTACGGAACTCTATAAATCAACATGGCTACTCTTTCTTGAGCATGTCAAAGACAAAACAAAGTCTGAGACAAATTGACAAACACTGTTTATTTAGAAACTTGTGGCTGTCACTTTCATTTGAGCAGGGGTACAAAAGTGTTAGAAATGAAAATAATTCTTAGGGGATGAAAGAGGAAACACCGAGACAGTCTCTGATTGGCAAACTTTGCATTAGGATGGGGATTTTTGGAAGCAGGGGAGGCTTTATAATTGGTCTTCGGGTATATTTGGCCAGCCTTGGTTGGTGGCATAGGGACAGACACACAGTTCAGGGATATTTCTTTTTATTTTTTTTTGAGTTGGAGTCTCACTCTGTCGCCCAGACTGGAGTGCAGTGGCCGCTCCCGGCCACCGCAGCCTCGACCTGCTGGGCTCTGGCCATCCTTCCGCCTCAGCCTTCCAAGTAGCTGGAACTACAGGCGCGCGCTACAACGTCCAGCTAATTTTTTATTTATTGTAGAGATGAGGTCTCGCCAAGTTGCCCAGGCGGGTCTCAAACCCGCGGGCTCAGGCAATCCACTCATCTCAGCCTCCCAAAGGTGCGGGATTACAGGCTGAGCCACCGAGCCCAGCTCAGAGATATTTCAAAAGAGGAAAGACTATTCAGTGTAAAGGGTGGAGGATTTTCTGGCCATTTCCTGGAACAAGTTGGGGTCAATGGGGTGTATTTTTGTGTTCAAACTGTCATCATGGTCCTTGTGAAGGAGGCTGTCATGCAGGCAGCTCTCAAGCACCTCCGATGAGTCAGGTTCCTGCCTATGTTAAATCATTCTATCAGCACAACCAAACTGGGTGAGAGAGGTACTGTTGTTAGTCTCACTTTTAAATGAGAAAACTGAAGTACAAACATGTTAAATAACTTGTCTGAAGACACACAACTGGCAAGTAGCACTGTCAGGATGTGAATCTTGAAACCCTTCTACAATATTCCCTGCAAAAGGTGATCTCTAGGAAATGACGGGGAAGGAAAGACACTGGTTCTGTTATGGAAGCCAAGGCTAAGATGTGTGTATTGTTGGGGGGCATTTGTTCTTATCATTAAAATCACCATCTTCTTCATCATCATAGCATCCCATTAAACAATATTAGGTGCCCTGACACCATATGCTGTATGAGGTCTCTGGGGACCCCAAGAGGGAAGAAGCAATGGATTTGTTTTTCTCAGCAAAAATAGGAATATTTTGTAGTTTTCTTTGTTCGGTCATACAGTTTTTTCCTATCTTAAGATAATTCCACTTCATTTTTCTTCCATTGCTACTGCTTCTAAGGGGGAAAATGACAACAATTGCAGAGCAAAATGCTTCTCAGCATCACTATTCTGCATTGTCATTTCTCAGAAGTTTCAACAAAGGATTGGAAAGAAAATCTTGTTAAGCCAGTGAAGGCAGAAAGAGAGTGGTTCTCATCTCAGGCATCTAAGCAAGGTTTACATGATCTTGATTTTGAATTTGGTGGGTGAGAAAGCAAAATAGAACACTTCAAAGTAATGCATTCTGCTAAGTCAGTTTAGGGTTCTAAAACCCAAGAGGGAGTCACTAGAACTTTCTCAGAAAGTTTCTGCCTTCCAAATACCTTAGACTAAATAGTGTGAACTTTAGTGGGTGCTGAAAAGGAATGAAGCTAATTGTTTCTTTCACCACATGTAGAACATTTCCCATATAGTTTCCAGGGAAAACAGAAAGAAGTTTCATTTTGGGAAACAACTACAGCCACAGTCACAAGTACAACTCCAAAACAAGGGATTATTTAAAGTTGTAAGTAGTCAAAGTAGGACCTGAAATTCTATGAAATGTGCCTTTGTCTTGGGTCTTTCTGTCTTTTTTCTAGATGTGGGTCTGTCCCACTCATTCTCCATCTGCATCCACCAGCACTGCCAGCATTTCTGTCTGGGGACCTATGAGAGATATAAGAATTTCAGGCAGACAGGGTGACATCTGCTCTTCTGACTGTTGCATGTACAGGAGGGCAATGAAAAGCCTGATCATCAGAGCTACCCTTTACTGAATGTTCATCATGCCCTGGGCAGGGCATGTGTCTTGTCTTTTTTAATCCTCAGCAGAACCCAGTGGGGGAAGTTCTATTCTTAACATCTCCATTTTACAAGTGAGGAAACCGGGACTCGGAAAAGCTAAGTAATGTGTTCAAGGTCCACAGGATGGGATGGAGTTTGGATGCAAACCCATGTCTATCACCTCTATTGGACCTCATGTCGGGATTTTTCTCTGACCCAAATTCCTAACCCTCATGTTAGGTACTAAAACGTCCTCATTGAAGACTGGTGAAAGTTCTGACTTACAAGAATGTTTAGAACAGAAATTCTGGAGACCTTGTGGGGTTGGTTTGAAAGGGCTGAAACAAATCTCCAGATGATTACCAGCCTTCTTCCTCCAGCTTTGGACACTTTGGCCCTTTAGTGGAAAGCAGGAATTTGTGCATGCAAATATGTCAGGGACAGCTGTTTCAGTGGCTGCACAATGACAGTCACGAGAATAAAAACAGGTTCTGAAGCAACCCTAGCAGGTAGGATCTAGATGTCCTCTTTGAACTGAACTCATTCACTCCTCTCTTTTTAATGATGAGAAAACTGAGGCTGAGAGAGTGCCAGAGGGGTTACCAAACGAATCAGCTGCAGATCTTGGACTGGACTTTGGGTCTTTCAGCCCTGAACTCTGCTTGAGCATGCTGCCTTATTTTGCCTGGGGCTACTTCTTCTTTCTTGAGCATCATTGCTAGTGACAAGAATTTGTGGCAGTGGAATCGGAAGCTGGGAGTGGGTGCTTCTACACTTAAGGTGGAGGGCAAACTGAAGTGAGGACTGTTTTCCTAAGCTGACTTTGAGAAACTGAGGTCCAAAGCAGTGGTACTGATTACAGCCATCATTTTGCTGTCTTGATATGGCATCACCAACCTGACTCAGTTGAAAAACTTAAGAAGATGTGAACTATTGTCTGTCATAAAAGCAGACATTTAACCCTGGTGCCTGATATTCAGAGATCATCTGCAGTCCAAATAGAGGTGCATATGGCCATCTCAGGCAAATCCCAAGTGACTCTTGTATCTGTCACAGAATCTAAGCACATTTGGACACAATTATCAACACTTTTTAGAAATGAGTCTGATTAATCCATACACACAGTTGAGTGTACTGCTTATTAACAATCCCCATGTGAACACTTCATAGAGGTACTTTTATTCCCTCCATCGAATGTCGTAAGGTTTCCAGAGAAAATTCAATACAGCTCTGCAAACAGAACCTGAAAAGATCAGCTCACCACGGTCTTTCCTGCCCTATTTGTTTTCTGTTGCACATGTGTCACCCTCCCCGTTCCCACAGCATCTTAAGAAAAAGCCTCCCTACCTCGAGGAAATATAAGAGCAGGTCTGGGAGGCATTTTGTAAGGGCTTCTTCATCCTGACTTCTGCATTTACACCTCATTTCTTTTCAGGCTCTGGATGGTTGGACCGGTGCTAATTGGTGCAGCTGGTTTGACATTTAAATGAGTTGAGTAGCAGGTGGAGCAGCTGATGGGGAACAAGACCTCTGGGAAAGTCAGGGATGTGGCTGCTGGGGAGGGGGATGAATCTTGTGGATCCTGAGTCTTCCAGAAGTTGCTAACAACAGCAAGTAAAGTTCCCCTCCCTCACCTCTGCCAGGTCTTGGGGTCACAGAGCTACCTGGATTCCTTCAGCAACCCTTATAACCTAGCGACACCAGATGCCATTGGTACAGCCCATTTTCAAGTAACTCTGAGCTATAAAAACGAATTTTCAGAAAAGATATTAGAAGACATTGTTTCCTTTCCAGAAGATTATTTGATTTAAAAGAGTAGTCACCATGAGGAATTGTTGTTTTTTTTTCCCTGAGTTGAGGCCTCTACCCAGGCTGGAGTGCAGTGGCATGATCATAGCTCACTGCAACCTCGAACTCCTGGGCTCAAACAAGCCTTCTGTTTCAGCCTTCCACATAGCTGGGACTACAGGGATGCACCGCCATGCCCAGCTAATTTTTAGATGTTTTTACAGAGACGAGGTCTTGCTACGTTGCCTAGGGTGGTCTTGGATGATTGGGCTCAAGCAGTCCTCCCATCTTGGCCTTCCAAAGTGCTGGGATTACCACCACGGTTGACCATGGAATCCTTTTAAAAACAAAGCTGTAGTATGGTAGTACCACTGCGGTTGATGTGCACCAAGGACTGATCATGGGGGGGGGGAGGGGTCATGTTTCTAGTAATGGACCAAAGTTTCAGATGATTCCTGAAGTTCAAGCACATTCACAGTTAATTCTGTATTGGCATCATACCCATTCACACCTGGACATGTTTCCTGAAATGGCAGAGTGAGGAGGTATAACTAGAGATGTGGAAACAACCTGTACCCCAAGTTGCCTATGCCTTTGTCATGCATGAGCATGTCCCATATGTCAGGGGAATCAATATGGAGGAATAGGTGGAGATTTGCTGCTCTTGGACATAGGGGACACATTTTGTGTTTGGTGTGAGGTAGAAGTAATGATGGAAATAGAAAAAAAAGTAGAATAGAAAGAGGAGTCAGAGCCTTGAGTCAGTTCTGCAACTAACTAAGCTGTATGACCTTGGGCAAGTCATGAACCTCAATTGGAAAATGAAGGGAGTTGGTTAAGACCCTTGCTACTCAGAGTATGGTCCACGGACCAGCAGAATCAGCATTACCTGATTGCTTGTTAAAAGTGCTGCCTCTGCCCCAAATCTACTGAATTAGAATTTGCATTGTAGCAAGATCTCGTGTGAATTGTCTGCACATTCAAGTTTAAGAAGCATTGGACTGGATCGCTGAATCTTAACACTGGCCGCACATTATGATAACCTAAGGAGTTTTTCATTAACACTGATGTCTGATCCCAGCCCTTACCAATTAAACCAGAATCTTCTCAGCTGATTCTATTGTATTTTACTTATTTTCATAAGTATTTATATCTTATTCATTTATGTGCCAGACACAGTTCCAAGTGCTTTCCAAATATTAGCTTGTTTAATTTTCATTATAGTGCTATGAAGAATGTACTATGCCCATTTTACAGATAAGCAAACTGAGGGACAAGTTTCCTGCTTAGGTTCAAACAGGCATTGGCATTAAGGCTATAGTGTTTGTGCACTTCACTCTCATACTGTGGATCAGAATATCTCTAAGTTCTGATCTTGCTCTGGCATTCAGCACCTACAAGTCTCCAAACTGTTTAACTGAGGGTATAAAGTTGGGAGAAAACTAGTAACTGGAAGAGCTGGAGTGCTACTGTATTTCTGATATTTTGATGTGGTGTCTCTTGTATGTTGGCAGCATGAGGTGACTGTCCTTGGGCCTCTCTTGCTCTTCTCAGTTTTTTAGTGAGTCTCCTTTCCTCCACTCATTCCTTAAATGTTAAAGTACCCTAGAGCTGTAGCCTCAGTCTTTGTCTTCTCCTGAGTTCCAAAACTATGTGGGCAATTTCCTACCTAACATTTCCATCTGGGTCTCTTGTGGGCACCTCAAACTCAACATAGCTAAGACTGCCCCCATCACCTTTCTTGCTTTTTATTTTTTTCAGTCGGGGTCTCATTCTGTCACTCAGGCTGGAATGTAGTGGCACAATCATTGTTCACTGCAGCCTCAACCTCCTGGGCTCAGGCAATCCTTCTACCTCAGTCTGCCAAGTACTATAACTGGGACTACAGGTGCATGCCACATGCCTGGCTAATTTTTTGATTTTTTGTAGAGATGAGGTCTTGCTATGTTACCTAGGCTGGTCTCGAGCTCCTGTGCTCAAGCCATCCTCCCACCTCGGCCTCCCAAAGTGCTGGGATTACAGGCATGAACCACTGTGCTCAGTCCCTTCTTTGAATCTGAGATGACTACCAGACCTGGCCTGGACCTCATTCCTTAGCTACAAATACATAAATCCAACTACCTGGCCAGTAGGCACTCCAGACTCAACAAGTCTAAATCAGAATTCACCATTTATCCCCTCATAAAACTTGTTTCTCTTAGTGCCTGGATCTATGTGATGCAGGAGAAGGTGAACACAAGATCCAGGTTTCTGACTTAGACCTTCTGGCTTAAAGTTGTTGTTATTGAGATGGGGAAGTTTGAGAGAGAGGAAGTTTCATTGGTAGTGTGTGTGTGTGTGTGTGTGTGTGTGTGTTTTGCAGGGGAGATATTGAGAACTTAGTTTAATTTGAGAATCATGTGGAGATGTCAAGTAGGCAGTTCAATACCTGAGTCTGGAGTTAGGACAGAGGTTGGAGCTGCAGATATAAATTTGAGAATCGTCTTTGTAAAAATGTTTTCTTTCTCTCTTCCTCCTCTTTCTCCTCCTCCTCCCCCTTTTTCTCTTTCAAATCATGGGGCTAAGTGAGATCACCTGGGGGGAAATATAGAAAAGAGAAGAGGCATCTAGGACCCAGTCCTGGGTCACTCCCACATTAATAAGCTGGGGAGAGGTAGAGATCAAACCTGGCAAAGGAGAAAGAAAAGCCAGATGGGTACGAAAAAATTTCGGATAGTGAGGTATCCCAGAAGCCAAGGGAGAAAAGCATTTCAAGGAAGAGGGAACAGTCACCGGGTCAAATGTTACTGAGATGTTCAGAGAACTGAAAATTCATGATTGGATTGAATAAAACAGAGCAGGGCTGGAGAAGATGACAAAGATATAAAGAGTAAGGAAAAGCCGGAGAGCCTGGAGCACATAAGAGGAATAGGAATTACTTAAATTTACCTCGAGTGCAGTATGTGTAAAGGGGTTGCTATGTATTGGTAAGTAAGGTAAGAAATGTTGATTGGGAGCCAGATGGTAGAGAGTTCTGGCTTCCAGGTTGAAGTATTTCATTTTGTAGGCAATGTGGGGTGGGGGTACCAAGAGGTGCTTGGGCAGGGGAATATCCTGATCAGACCTGCAGTTTTGGAAGATGTTTCTGGAAGCAGACCACGAGAGCTTATTTTTTCCTCTGAAGAGGATAAGGCATTAGAAATCTCTCTTCCATTTGGATAAATAAGTGACAGTCACATTTGAAAATGCTTGGCAAAACAGGTGAGGTCTTATTCATTCCCTATTCCGCCGTGCTTTGGCTTAGCTGTGGTCTTGGGTCAGGGATGGAAAACATCCTGTTTCTTAATTGTTTTCAAGTAGAGTTTGAGAGGGTCAGGCTGACCAGCATCTTTCTTCCCTTTGTAGGCCTAGAGCCGATGGAGAACACCCAGATACTAACATCCTAGGGAAAGTTATGTACTTTAGCACTGAAGTCCTTATTTTAACTTCCCTTAGTTTGTCTGCATTACGATCACATATTTCAGGTCCTTAAACCCAGGATAGATATTGCAGCCAATTACAATGGCAATTTTCCCCAAGATACTGACTTTGTTCTGCAAATGGCACATTCATAATTACATTATTTTTATGCATCACCATAAAATACCAAGAGTCCTCTAATATATCACTGACAAGAGGTAAGTTTTAGAGAATTTAAAATAAATTGGTGAAAAAGTTAGATGACTTTTTATTATTATCCTTTTAGAACCCAAACAGCTGCTGCCTGTGATTGAAAATTACATCTGATTGGTTGGTATCAGTATTTTGGTTTGAAGTGAGGGTAAAGAGCCCTAACTCATGTTTTGTAACATTTTTTTTTCAGGTCACTTTTCTGCATTATCCTTTGATCATGGAATATGGCTGTGGCCTTCTGTGCTGGCAACTTTTTGGTCTTCTGCTTCCCAGTAGAGCTTCTCTCTTCTCTTTCTGATTCATGTACTTAATAACATTCCTGAATATTATCTCTGACATTAAGCTAGTGCCATCTGGGGACACTGTTTAAAACCTAGTCTGTTTGTTGAAGAAATGGAGTGAGAAGGAGGAATTTCCCATTGGTGTTCAGGAAGGAGAGTTTGCCTAGAACCTATAAGGAATGGCTATAAGATCATGAGATTGATTTTGATTTTTGAACTCAGAAGACTGCATAGGCTACATCTAAGGAAGCTTCCATCCCTCAAATGCTACCAGGAAGAAGGCTTTCTTTGGAATCTCCCTTCTCCCTTCAGAGCCAGTTTACCAACCGAAAAAGAGAGCCAGGGCTTATTACTTTGGTGTCCAGGTGGTGCTTGTTTGAACTAAAATAGTGTCACTTAGCCTTCTACTCCACCCCCACTCCCACTCTCATACTGGGCAGGCCTCAACAATTCTGGTTCAAAATATCTTATATTTCCAAAATCCTGAGTCCATTCTCAAAGGATAAAGATGTGCAGCCGTGGAGGAGATTATAGAGTTGGGCTGCAGTTCCTGAGGGCAGTTCCTAAGGGGTACTCATACACTTCAGAACCTCTTTGGAGAGTGGACGGCCTCGTGAGAATGAGTCAGCATAGCAAAGAATACTCTCATGTCAGTAGTGAAGATCAGATGTTACTTTCACTAGACACTTACAAAATGTAATAACTTTATTACTTTTTTATGTCAAAAGTAGTCCATGTTCATTGTGGAAATTTTAGAAAACACAATCACAAGGAAGAAAATGAAATCTATTAATAATCTCCCCCTTCCAGAGATAATCCCTGCTAAGATTTTGGAGGTTATTTTCCCAGACATTTTTTAAGTGACAACACACACTCAGAAATATCCATTCATCAAGTGCTGTCAGTTTTACTTCTTAAATTTATCTTTATACTTTATCTCTGCTTCCACTCTTATTACCACAACCCAAACATATTCTGTCACTTGGACAATGGCAATAACTTCCTAACTGGTCTCTCTGCTTCGACCCTTGCCCTTCTCCAAACCATTTTCTACCCTGTGGCCACTGTGGCCTTTTTGAAACACAGATGAAATCACTCCCTTCCCTCCTCCAAAGATTTCTGTTGTTGTAAGGATAAAGAAAAAACGTCTTTGGTAACTTCTTTACCATTGTATAAAATATGTAACTTTTCTCCACAAATTTTGTAAATTCCATTGCCTTCCCATGATTTCCGTGAATTCCCAGGAAAGAAGAGCCAAGTGCCAGTAGGCAAAGAAGAGAAAATAATTTAGATGTCAGAGGCCAGAAAAATCCATAACTCTGAAACCATGTTAGGAAATGGGCTGGAGTAGCCCAGAGGCCAGGAACTCATGATCTATCTGCTTGCTTCACCCTTGTCTCCCTGTCATTCCCTACCCTCCAATCTGGCCTTCTGTCATTTCCTCAGCCTATTTTTTATCTTGAAACCTTTGCCCTAGCAATTTTCTAGAACACTCTTCTTGGCTATTTTTGTATGACAGTCTCATTCTTATTCTCTCTCTCTTTTTTTGAGTTTTCTTTTATATTTCTTTTTATTTTAAAGATTCAGGGTACAATTCAGGGTTAGGTATACAAATATTCATTATGCAGGTACCCTTGTTGATGAGGTGGGCCCCTCCCCCAGCAGTTTCCCACTACTGCCAATCCCACCCTCGCCCTCCCCTGGCAGTTTCCCACTACTGCCAATCCCTTTCTTATAGTATTATGATAGTTCACTTATGAGTGAGAACATGTGATACTCGGTTCTTTATTTCTGTGATAGATCACTCAGCATTATAGCTTTTTGTTTTTTTAATCTTCCACAATTCTTTTTTTAAATTTTATTTTGAAGATGCGGTGTGCAATTCAGGGTTAGGTACATATGTGGTCATCATACAGGTAAAGTTTGGGCCTCCCTTTGGTCCCCACTTCACCTGGTTTGAGATCAGGTACCCTTATTGATGTTGTGTGCCCCTCCATCCAGTAGTGTCCCACTACTGCCAATCCCTTTCCTATATTATGATGATAAATGTTCAGGGCCCGCTTATCAGTGAATACATGTGGTACTCAGATCTTGTTTCTGTGATAGATCACTGAGTACTATAGACTCTAAATCCATCCAAGGATATTTCCCTCATCTCATCAGAGACGTGACCATTCAGTTTCCTTCTTCTGCTTTAGATCTCAGTCTATATGTTGCCTCCTCAGAGAGGTCCTCCTTGACCTAATCTATCTAATCAGGCCCTCCTTCTTATTCCCATTTTTCCCTGTGATTGAGTCTAACCAGAACCTGCCCTACCCGCCTTGGCCTGGCAGGAGTTTTCAAATTGGGGACAAAAGGAAAACACTGTTGGAATTGAGCAATCCCAAGACTGACCCGTAAGTTCCTGCCTTCCTCTCATACCTTTTCAAGTTTCTTTCTACTCTGAACCCTCACTCATCTTCCTGCTGTGCCCTCCTGGCCTCTGGGCTGCTCTAGCCCTTTTTCTGACATGGCCTCAGCATTATGTGTTTTTCTGGCCTCTGACATCTAAATTCTGTTCTCCTATTTGCCTACTGGCACTTGGCTCTTTTTTCCTGGGAATTCACAGAAATCTTGGGAAGGCAATGAGATTTTGTGGAAGAGGAGTTACACATCCCATTTGATAGTAAACTGCTCAGGAATTAAAAAAATGAATGAACTACTGATATGTGCAACAGCATGGATGAATCTAAAAAAATGTTGAGTGAAAATAGACACAAAAGATTACAGACTGCATGATTCCATTTATTAGAAGTTTTAGAATAAGCAAAACTTGTCTATGGTGGAAAAAAACATAACGGTGGTTACCTCTGGTGAATGGGCAAGGGTTTACTAGAAGAGATAGTGGCCTGAGGAAGCTTGCTAGGGTGATAAAAATGACCTATACCACAAGATAGACAAGTGGGACCTCATTAAACTAACAAGCTTCTGCAAAGCTAAAGAAACCATCAAGAGAGTAGGGAGACAGCCTACAGACTGGGAAAAAGTATTTGCCAACTCCAGATCGGATGAGGGCTAACATCCTGGATCTACAGGGAACTCAAACGCGCAGAAAAGAAAAAAACAAACAACCCCATTATAAAATGGGCAAAGGATATGAACAGACACTTCTCAAAGGAGGACATCCGAGCAGCCAACAGACACATGAAGAAGTGTTCAACCTCAC